>CM065705.1:858897-878897 GCA_017654935.2 Phymorhynchus buccinoides | reverse complement strand
ACCATCATTAGCATGTCTCTCATCATCAACGTGTTATCCATCATTAGCACGTCTCTCATCATCGTGTTACCATCATTAGCATGTCTCATCATCAACGTGTTATCATTAGCATCATTAGCATGTCTCTCATCATCAACTTATTACCATCATTAGCATGTCTCTCATCATCATCAACTTGTTACCATCATTAGCATGTCTCATCATCAACTTGTTAAACTTGTTACCATCATTAGCATGTCTCTCATCATCAACTTGTTACCATCATTAGCATGTCTCATCATCAACGTGTTACCATCATTAGCATCATTAGTCTCTCATCATCAACGTGTTACCATCATTAGCATGTCTCTCATCATCGTGTTACCATCATTAGCATGTCTCTCATCATCAACGTGTTACCATCATTAGCATGTCTCATCAAACGTGTTACCATCATTAGCATGTCTGTCATCATCAACGTGTTGCCATCATTAGCATGTCTCTCATCATCAATGTGTTACCATCATTAGCATGTCTCTCATCAACGTGTTACCATCATTAGCACGTCTCATCATCATCGTGTTACCATCATTAGCATGTCTCATCATCAACTTGTTACCATCATTAGCATGTCTCTCATCATCAACTTGTTACCATCATTAGCATGTCTCATCATCAAACTTGTTACATCATTAGTGTTATCATCATCATTAGCATGTCTCATCATCAACGTGTTACCATCATTAGCATGTCTCTCATCAACCATGTTACCATCATTAGCATGTCTCATCATCAACTTGTTACCATCATTAGCATGTTACCATCATTAGCATGTCTCATCAACGTGTTACTCATCATCAACTCATCAACGTGTTACCATCATTAGCATGTCTCTCATCATCAACATTAGCATGTTATCATCATTAGCATGTCTCTCATCATCAACTTGTTACCATCATTAGCATGTCTCTCATCATCATTCTGGCAACGTGTTAGAAGGAAAACATCATTAGCATGTCTCTCATCATCAACGTGTTACCATCATTAGCATGTCTCTCATCATCAACGTGTTACCATCATTAGCATGTCTCTCATCATCACCAAAGACGTTGGAGAAGGAAAACGTGAGTGACTGGGGTTGGTGTTAGCATGTCTCTCATCATCAACGTGTTACCATCATTAGCATGTCTCTCATCATCAACGTGTTATCATCATCATTAGCATGTCTCTCATCATCAATGTGTTACCATCATTAGCATGTTCACATCAACGTGTTCACCATACATAGCATGTCTCCTCTATCATTCTGCACAAAGACGTTGGAGAAGGCAAACGTGAGTGATGGGGTTGGTGTTAGCAGTCTCTCATATCAACTTGGACCATCATTAGCATGTCTCATCATCAACGGTTACCATCATTAGCCATGTTCTCTCATCATAAACGTGTTACCATCATTAGCATGCTATCATCATCAACGTGTTACCATAATTAGCATGTTATCATATCAACGTATTACCGTCATTAGCATGTCTTCATCCTCAACGTGTTACCAGCATTAGCATGTTCTTCATCATCAACGTGTTACATCATTAGCATGTCTCTCATCATCAACTTGTTACCATCATAGCATGTCTCTCATCATCAACTTGTTACCATTCCTTAGAATGTCTCATCATCAACTCGTACCATCATTAGCATTGTCTCACAGCCAACGTGTGCCATCATTAGCATGTCTACTCAATCATCAAGTGTACCATTCATTAGCATGTTCTCATCATCAAAGTGTTGCCATCATTAGCATGTCTCTCATCACAACGTGTTACCATTCATTAGCATGTCTATCATCATCAACGTATTACCATCATTAGCAGCTCTAATCATCAACGTGTTGCCATCATTAGCATGTCTCGCACATCAATGTGTTCCACATTGCAGTATCTCATCATGTGTTACCATCTTAGCCTGTCTTATCATCAACGTGTTACCTATTAGCATGGTCCTCTCCCTCATCAAGTGGTACCATCATAGCATGCTCATCATCAACGTGTTACCACATTAGCATGTCGTCATAATCAACGTGTTACCATCATAGCATGTCTCATCATCAACGTTGTTACCATCATTAGCATGTCTCTCATATCAATGGTACAATCATTAGCATTGTCTCTCATCATCAAACATGTTACCATCTTAGCATGTCTCTCATCAACATCTTCACAATCATTAGCATGTCTATATCATCAACAATGTTACCATCATTAGCATGTCTCTCATCATCAGTTACCATCATTAGCATGTCATTCATCACAACGTGTACCCGATCATTGTTGTTATTGTTCATCCAACGTTGTTACCTCATTGTATTTTTTTTTTTTTTTTTTTTTCTTTTTTTTTTAGTTCATTCAACGGTGTTACCATCATTGTTGTTATTGTCATCAATGTTGTTAACCCATCATTGTTATTGTCATCAACAGTGTTACATCATTGCTATTATTGTCACAACGTTGTTACCACATTGTTATTGTCATAACGTTGTGACATCATTGTTATTGTCATCAACATGTTACCATCATTGTTATGTCATCAAGGTGTACCATCATTGTTATTATTGCATGAACGGTGTTTACATCATTGTTGTTATTGTCGTCAACGTTGTTACCCATCATTGTTATTGTCATTAAACGTTGGTACCTTCATTGTTATATTGTCATCAACGTTGTTACCTTCCTTGTTATTATGTCATCGTTGTTACCATCATGTATGTCATCAATGTTGTTACCATCATCGTTGTATTGTCATCAACGTGTTACATCATTGTTGTTATTGTAATCAACGTGTACCCTAATTGTATTATTGTCATCAAAAATTGTTACCATCATTGTTATTGTACATCAACGTTGTTGTCATCATTGTTATGCATCAACGTTGTTACCATCCTTGTTTGTTATTGTCAACAATGTTGTTACCATCAATGTTCTTGTCATCATCGTGTTACACATCATTGTTGTTATGCATCAATGTTGTACCATCATGTTATTGTCATGCAACGTGTGACCATCTATTGTTGCTTATTGTAATCAACGGTGTTACCATCAATTGTTATTATTGTCATCAACGTGGTTACCATCATTCTTGTTAGTGTCATCAATGTGTAACCATTCATGTTATTGTTCATCATCGTTGTTACCATCATTGTTGTTATTGTCATCAATGTTGTTACATCATGTTATTGTCATCAACGGTGTTACCATCATTGTTATGTCATCCAACAGTGTTACCATATTGTTGTATTGTCATCAAGTGTTACCATCATTGTTGTTATTGTAATCAAGTTGTTACACATTGTTATTATTGTCATTCACGTTCGTTACGATCATTGTGTTATTGTCATCAACGTTGTTACCATCATTGTTGTTTTATGTCATCAAACATTGTACCATCATGTTATTGTATCAAAACTTGTTGCTAACATGGTATTGTCATCCACGTTGGTACCATCATTGTTGTTATTGTCATCAATGTTTTACCATCATTGTTATTGTCATCAACGTGACCATCATTTTGTTATTGGAATCAACGTGTTACCATCATTGTTATTATTGTCTCAACATGTACCATCATTGTTATTGTAATCAACGTTGTGACATCATGTTATTGTCCATCAACATTGTTACCCATCATTTTATTGTACATCAAAGTTGTTGCCATCATTGTATTGTCATCTAACATGTTGCATCATGGATTGGTCATCACGTGTTACCATCAATGTTATTGTCACACGTTGTTTAACATCATTGTTATTATTGTCATCAACATTGTTACCATCATTGTTATTGTCATCAACGTGTTACCATCATTGTTATTGTCATCAAACGTGTTACCATCATGTGATGTATCAACGTGTTTACCATCATGTTATTTGTCATCAACGTTGTTAACATCATTGTTATTGTAATCAAAGTGGTTACCATCATGTTATTGTCATCAAAGTTGTTACCTTCATTAGTCCGTCACCAAGACGGACTATTGCGATGGGGTGGTTTGTATTTTTTTTCGTTTTTCTTCTTTTCTGTCTGTTTAAAGGAGATCTCCCGAAACGGCTTGACCAAATCGCGTCAACTTTGTGTGAAGGGTGCTCCTTAATAGGAAAGATATCGGCGCAAACATTTGCCGTCGGACCTTGACCTTGACGTACGACCTTGAAAACCGAAAATTTATTTTAGCCAATCTCGGGCACCGATCCACATAGGATGCTTGAACTTGGGTATGAAGGTGGTTTGGCTTATAGCCCGTTTATGATGAGGCAAACGAAGTCATGTCAAGGTCCAAAAAGATGATGTGAGCCTGAAAATCAGGAGGGTCATTTTTTTTCTCCTTTGCTGTCCCAAGGAATCTTCGAACGGGTGACAGAATCACGTCAAAGTTTGTGTGATGGGTGTGTCACCATGAGAGGAAGGCATTCGCGCCAAACAATATTGCCGTTCGTGGACTTGACCTTGGTGTTATGACACTTTGAAACCGAAAATCTTTCAGGGGCCATAACCCCACACCGTAGTGTTAGAGTCTTCAAATTTGGCATGAAGGTACTTTGCTGTATTCCGTTCTGATGGTGCATACGATCAAGAGTCAAGGTCACGGTCGGGCGATCAGTAGGCCTGAAAGTGGTAGGGGTCTACACATTGGCGTTTTTAAGCCATATGTTTCCCCCATTGGTACTGGACAGAAGCGCTTCAGATGTGGGTGGTACTGTATACATTAGAGAAGAAAAACAGCCCGAGCATAAATATCACCATGCTGACCTGACCTGAAGGTGACCTTGAAAACCGAAAATTCCTTCTTTGCGCTTATATGTTTTTTCTTCAGCTGTATCTCGTGAACTAGAAGACAGAATCGCTTCCCAATTTTGTGTCCGGATGGACATCTACGGGGTGTCGCACGGCGTGGCATTGATGGTGACGGACATGTCTGCCGCTCGCGACGACCTGGTTTTATTGTCATCAACGGGTTCCATCATGGGTTATTATTGCATCAACGTTGTTACCTTCATTGTTATTATGTCATCAACGTTGCTTCGAACCATCATTGTTGTTATTGTCATCAACGTTGTTACCTTCATGGTATTATTGTCATCAAGTTGTTACCATCATTGTTATTGTTCATCAACAGTGTTACCCTCATTGTTGTTATTGTCATCAACATTGTTACCCCATCTGTAGTGTCCTCAAAACAGTGTTACCATCATTGTTGTTATTGTCATCAACGTTGTTACCATCATGTTGTTATGTCATCAACGTTGTACCATCATTGTTTATTGTCTCAACAGTGGTACATCATTGTGTTATGTCATCAAGTTGTGCCATCATTTTATTATTGTCATCAACGGTTGTACCATCATGTTATTTTCATCAACGTTGTTACCATCATTGTTTATTGTCAGAACAGTGTTACATCATTGTATTTTCATCAACGTTGTTACCATCATTGTTGTTATTGTCATCAAACCGTGTTACCATCATTGTTATTGCATCAAACAGTGTCTACAATATTGTTGTTATTTCATCAACGTGTTCCCATGTGTTATGTCATCAACGGTGTGGTGCTACCATCATTGTGGTATGGATCATAAACAGTGTTACTCATTGTTATTTTGTCATCACAGTGTTAACCATCATTGTTTGTTATTGTCATCAATGGTGTTACATAATTTGTTATTATTGTCATCAACAGTTTTACCATCAGTGTTATTATCGTCATCAAACGGTGTTACCATCATTGTTGTTATGGTCATCACAGTGTACCATCTTGTTATTATTGTCATCACATTGTTACCATCATTGTTATTGGCATCAATGTTGACCATCATGTTGTTATTGTCATCAACGGTGTTAACTTAATTGTATTTTTGTCATCAACGTTGTTACCATCATTGTTGTTATTGTCATCAACGGTTACCATCATTGTTTTTTATTGTCATAACGGTGTTACCAGCATTATTAATATGTCATCGTTGCTTACCATCATTGTTATTATTGTCATCAACGTTGTTACCATCATTGTTCTTGTCATCAACGGTGTACCATCATTGTTGTTATTGTCATCAACGGTGTTGTTACAACATTGTTGTTATTGTCAGCAACGTTGTTACCATCGTTGTTATTGTCATCAACGGTCGTACCATCATTGTGTTATTGTCATCAACGTTGTACCATCATTGTTATTATTGTCATCGTGTTACCATCATTGTTATTATTGTCATCAACGTTTGTTACCATCATGTTATTGTCACTCAAGGTGTTACCATTCATTGTTATTGTCATCAACGTTGTTACCATCAGTGTTGTTATGTCATCAATCAGTGTTACCATCATTGTTGTTATTCATCAAACGGTGTACCATCATTGTTGTTATTGTCATCACGGTGTACCATCATTGTTTGTTCTTGTCATCAACGTTGTTACCATCATTGTTATTGTCAATCACGGTGTTACCATCATTGTTGTTAGTGTCATCAAAGGTGTTACCATTCATTGTTGTTATGTCATCAACGTCTGTTACCATCATTGTTGTTTTATTGTCATCAACGTTGTTACCATCATGTATTGTCATCAACAGTGTACCATCATTGTGTTATTGTCAATCAAGGGGTTACCCTCATTGTTATTATGTCATGAACAGTGTTACCCATCATGTATTGTCATTCAACTATACGTTACCATCATTGGGTTATTGTCATCAACAGTGTACCATCGTTGGTATTGTCATCACGGTGTTACCATCATTGTTGTTATTGTCATCCACGGTGTTACCCTCATTGTTATTATCGTTAACGGTGTTACCTCATTTTGTTATGTTATACAACGGTGTTACCATATTGTTATTGTCATTCAACATTGTTACCATAATGTTATTGTCATCAACGTTGTTACAATCATATGTTGTTATTGTCATCAACGGTGTTACCTCATTGCTATTGTCATCAACGGTTGTAACATAATTGTTGTTATTGTCATCAACGGTGTTACCATCATTGTTGTTATTGTCATGAGCGTGTTATCATAATTTTGTTATTGTCATCAACGGTGTACCATCATTGCTTGTTTATTGTCGTCAACAGGTTACCATCATTGTATTATTGTCATCACGTACCTTCATTGTTATTGTTCATCCACAGGTACATCATTGTTGTTATGTCATCAGCGTTTTACCATCGTTGTGGTTATTGTCATCACAGTGGTTACAATCATTGTGTTATTGTAATCAGCTGTTGGTACACATTGTGTATTGTCATTACCGTTGTTACCATCCATGTGTTATTGTCGCGTTCAACAGTGTTACCTAATTGGTATTGCATCAACGTGTTACCTAATTGTTGTATTGTCGTCAACATTGTTGTCATTTTTACATTTGTCATCATAACGTGGTTGTCATCATTATGTCTCATCATCATCCATTATCTACAGCTTCACTTCATCATATATTCATCTTTCATGGGACATTAACTACCCTATCATCATCAACACTTTTATTATTATATTAAAACGCCCTCTTTTTGAGGGGTTCTGGGTGGATGGGGGTGGACTGGGGAAACAAGCTATTATTTTTGTTACTTCCACTAACTCGACATGTTGTGTGTCCTTGGCACCTCCCCTAACCTGACACCATGTTGTGTGTCCTCTTGGCCAACCTTCCCTCTAACCTGACACAATGTTGTGTGTCCTCTGGCCACCTTATCCCTAACCTGCCACCATGTGTGGTGTCCTCTGGCCACCTTTCCCCTACATGACACCATGGGTCCCATGGCCACCTTCCCTAACCTTGACAACCATGTGTGTCCACTGGCCAACTTGCCCCGAACCGAAACAGTTGTGTGTCTCTGGCCACTTCCCCTAAACCTGAGACCATGTTGTGTGTCCTCTGGCCACTTCCCCTAACCTGACACATGTGTTGTACTCGGCACCTTCCCTAACCTGACACCATGGTGTCTATGGCCCACCTTCCCCTAACCTGACACCATGTGTGTTATCTGGCCACATTCCCCCTAACCTGACACCATGTGGTGTTCCTCTGGCCACCTTCCCATAACCTGACACATGTGTGTCCTTGCACACCTTCCCTAACCTGACACATGTCATTTGTTGTGCTCTGGACACCTTCCCTAACCTGACACCATGTGTGGTCCTTCTGCCCACATTCCCCTACCTGACACCATGTTGTGGGTCCTCTGCCACCTTCCCCTAACCTGACCACCATGTTGTGTGTCCTCTGGCCACTTCCTAAACCTGAAACCATGTGTGTCCTCTGGCCACCTTCCCCTCACATGACACCATGGGTGTCTCTGGCCACCTTCCCCTAACCTGACACCATGTGTCCCACTGGCCACCTTCCCTAACCGACACCATGTGTGTCCTCTGGCCACCTCCCCTAACCTGACACCATGTGGTGTCCTCTGGCACCTTCCCCTAACCTGAACACATGTGTTTCCTCTGCGCCACATTCCACTAACTGACACCATGTTCCCTGTGTCCTCTGGCCACCTTCCCCTAACCTGACACCCTGGTTGTTGTGTCCTCTGGCCACCTTCCCTAACCGACACCATGTTGTGTGTCTCTGGCCACATCTCCCCTAACCTGACACCATGTTGTGTGTCCTCTGGCAACCTTCCCCAACTGACACAGTGTGTCCTTGCGCCACCTTCCCCTAACCTGACACCATGTGTGTCATCTGGCCACCTTCCCCTAACCTGACACCCACGGTGTGTCCTATCTGGCCAACATTCCCCTAACCTGACACCAGTTGTGTGTTCCTCTGGCCCATTCCCCAACCTGGCACCATGTTGTGTGTCCTCTGGCCACATTCCCATAAACTGACACCATGTTGTGGTCCTCTGGCCACCTTACCCTAACCTGACACCATGTTGTGGTCCTCTGGCCACCTTCCCTAACCTGACACAATGTGTGTCCTCTGGCCACCTTCCCCTAACATGACACCATGGGTGGTCCACATGGCCACCTTCCATAAACCTGACACAAGTGTTGGTGTCCTCTGGCCGCCTTTCCATAACTGACACCCTGTTGTGTGTTTCCTCTGGCCACCTTCCCCTAACTGACACCATGTTGTGTGTCCTCTGGCCACATTCCCCTAACCTGACACATGTTTGTGTGTCCTCTGGACACCTTCCCCTAACCTGACACCATGTGGGCCTCTGGCCACCTCCTCTAACCTGACCACCATGTGTGTCCACTGGCAACCTTCCCCTAACCTGACCACCATGTTGTCGTCCACTGGCCACATTCCCCTAACCTGATTGCCATGTTGTGTGTCCTCTGGCCACATTACCCTAACCTGACACATGTGGTCGACTGGCCACCTTCCCTAAAACTGACCCCATGTGGGTCCACTGGCCACCTTCCCTAACCGATGCCATGTGGTGTCCTCTGGCCACCTTCCCCTAACCTGAAACCATGTGTGTCCTCTGGCACCTTCCCCTCAACTGACACCATGTTATGTGTCCTCTGGCCACATTCCCCTAACCTGATTGCCTATGTTGTGTCCTCTATATCTGGCCACCTTCCATAACATGGCCACCATGTTGATCTGTCCTCTGGCCACATTCCCCTAACCTGACACCATGTGTCTGTCCTACATGATCTGGCCCACCTTCCCCAACTGGCACATGTTGTCTGTCCTCTGGCAACCATTCCCCTAACCGACACCATGTTGTCTGTCCTCTCTGATTGGCACCTTCCCCGAACTGACACAGTTGTCTGTCCTCTCTGATCCTGGCCACTTCCCTAACCTGACACCATGTTGTGTGTCCTTTCTGACTGGCCACCTTCCCCTAACCTGACACCATGTTGTGGTGTCTCATGATCTGGTCACTGTCCCTAACCTACATCAGTTGTGTGTCTCTGTCCACCTTCCCCATACCTGACACCATGTTGTGTGTACTCTTCTGATCTGGCCACCTTCCCCTTTTTTCCCCCCCTAACCTCACACCAGTGTGTGTCTCTGGCCACCTTCCCCTAACATGAGGCCATGTGTGTTTGTGTCCTCTGCTGATATTCTGGCCACCTTCCCTAACCTGGCACCATGTTGTGTCCTCTCTGATCTGGCCACCTTACCCTAAACCTGACACCATGTTGTGTGTCCTCTAGATCTGGCCACCTTCCCCTTAACCTGGCACCATGTTGTGTGTCCTCTGAATCTGGCCACATTCCCTAACCTGACACCATGTTGTGGGTGTCCTCTGGCCACCCTCCCTTAACCGTCACATGTTGTGTGTTCCTCTGCCACTTCCCCTAAACCTGTCACAATGGGTGTACTCTGGGCCACCTTCCCTACCTGTCACCATGTGTGTGTCTCTGGCCACCTTCCCTAACCTGGACCATGTGTGTGTCCTCTGGCCACCTTCCCCATACCTGACACCATGTTGTGGTCCTCTCTGATCTGGCCACCTTCCCTAACCTGAAACCATGTGTTGTCCTCTGGCCAACCTTCCCACTAACTGACACCATGTTGTGTGTCTCTGATCTGGCCACCTCCCAAACCTGACACCATGTTGAGGTCCTCTGATCTGGACCCCAAAAAACCCTTTTTTTTCCCCCTAACCTGGCACATGTTGTGTGTACTCTGGCACAACCTTCCCCTAACCTGGCACCCTGTTGTGTCTTCAGATCTGGCCAACCTTCCCACTGACACCATGTTGTGTGGTCCTGATCTGGCCACCTCCCCTAAACCTGTCACCATGGTGTGTGTCCTCTGCCACCTTCCCATAACCTGACACCAGTTGTGTGTCCTCTCTGATCTATGGCCACCTTCCCTAACCTGGCACCATGTTGTGTGTCCTATGGCCACCTTCCCCTAACCTGACACCATGTTGTGTGGCCTCTATGATCTGGCACCTCCCCTACCTGGCACCAGGTTGTGTGTCCTCTCTGATCTGGCCACCTTCCCCTAACCTGGGCACCAAGTCGTGTCTTCCTCTTGTCCTGGCCACCTTCCCCTAACCTGCACATGTTGTGTGTCCTCTGGCCCCTTCCCCCCTAACTCGCACCAGTTGTGTGTCATCTCTGATCTGGCCAACTTCCCCTAACCTGACACCATGTTGTGTGTCCTCTCTGATATCTGGCCACCTTCCCCTAACCCTGGCCACCCTGTGCGTGTCTCTGGCACCTTCCCCTAACTGACACCATGTGGTGTGTCCTCTGATCTGGCCACCTTCCCCACCGGGCACCATGTTGTGGTCCTCTCTGATCTGGCCACCTTCCCCTAAACCTGAAAACCATGTCGTGTCGCCTATGGCCCACTCCCTAACCTGACAACCATGTTGGGTGTCCTCACGATCTGGCCACCGTCCCCTAAACCTCGGCACCATGTTGTGGTCTCTGGCCACCTTCCCTAACCTGACACCATTTGCGTGTCTCTCTCTGATCTGGGCCACCTTCCCCTAAACCTGACACAATGTTGGTGTCCTCTGATCTGGCAACGTACCCTAACCTTGACACCATGTGTGTCCTCTGGCCACCCCTTCCCTACCTGACACCATGTGTGTCCTCTGGCACCTTCCCAACCGACATGTGTTGGTGTCTCTCTGATCTGGCACCTTCCCCTACCTGACCTGTTGTGTGTCCTCTCTGATCTAGGACCACCTTCCCCTAAACTACACCAAAACATGTTGTCGTTGTGTTTCCTCTGGCCCACTTCCCGTAACCTGACATGTTTGTGTGTCCTCTCTGATCTGGCCACCTTCGCTAACCTACATGTTTTGTTGTGTGTCCTCTCTGGATCTGGCCACTTCCCATAAACTTACACCAAACAGGTTGTGTGTCCTTGGCACCCTCGACCTAATTATTACACCAAAACATGTTGTGTGTCCTCGGCCACTTCCCTAACCTGACATGTTGTTGGTGTCCCTCTGATCTGGCCACTCCCCCTAACCTGACATGTGTTGTGTGTCCTCTCTGATCTGTGGCCACCTTCCACTAAACCCTGACATGTTGTTGTGTGTCCTCTCTGATCTGCCACATTCCTAAACACTTACACCAAACATGTGTCGTTGTGTGTCCTCTGGCCACCTTCCCCTAAAATGATCATGTTGTGTGTCACTCTCGTTCTGGGCCACCTTCCGCTAACCTGGACATGTTGTGTGTCCTCTTGATTCTGGCCACCTTCCCTAAACTGACATGTTGTCGTTGTCCTCTTGTTTGGCCCCTTCCGTACCTGACTGTTGTGTGTTCCGCTCTGATGGCCACATTCCTAAACTTAACACCAAAAAACATTGTTGTCGTTGTGTGTCCTCTGGCAGGTGAAGAAAAGGCCCACGGGGAAACCGAACTCAGGAGCAGCGAAGAAGAGAGGCCTCGCAACACCGCCTGTCCCCTCTGCCTAGTGAAAAGGTACAGTTGCACGCCCGCCGGACCACTGGCTTCTCCTTCCTTTGTCTGTCCGTTATATCTGTCGCCTGTCTGTCTGGCAGGTCACCTGTCTGTCACTTATCAAGGAAAGGTCTTTACAGCCTCTGTATGTCTGAATGTCAAGTCAGTCAAGTCAAATGAGTTTATTGACGAAAAAGAGTAAGCTTGATAAAGCTTTTTTAACATACTGTATGTTCGTCTGTGTGTCTGCCTGTCCCCTGTCGTCCACCTGTCTCCGCCTGTATGTCCGTCTGTCTGTCGCCTGTATGTCTGATCCGCCTGTATGTCTGTCTGTGTGTCTGTCCGCCTGCATGTCAGTCTCTCTGTCCGCCTGTATGTTCGTAGACTGCCAACCTTTCCGCTTTCTGAGCAGAATTTCTTCCGCCTTATGATCAAGTCATAAAATTCCGCTTTTCAAAAGTTAAAAAAAAAAAGGTTTTGAACACACAAATTCACGTCTTATATACAGAGCAGCACAGCTGCTGTAGTGGTATAGCCGACCTTCAGTTTCTGTTTGCCACTTCCGTTTAATAGCGATGGCACATGATGTGATTGGGGATAAAATAAAGAGAAGAGACAATATTTCTGCCAAGATTACATGGAAAAAGTTATAAGATCTGTGCATTCAGAGATTCCAGAAAGTGCAGCATGCTTGATGGCATGTGTCACTATGTACACATAAAAGTCTCTATGGAGGGTGTTCAAGACATTCAAATGCCACAGTTGCTTCCATCTTTTACCGAAACTGCAAACTCCCAGACTTCGTTTTCACAGTTAACGACTACTCTTCAAGCCAAGGAAGGAAAGGAGAACAAAGATGAACTTGAATTGATTCAGTTACTTACTTCAAGTCTTATCATTAAGTATCTATGGCACAAACCGTCTTGGTCCCCTGTTTTGTTTCCCAAATAAAAAGGGCAGAGGAACAAACCAAAAGGCGGGTGGTCTATTGTGCTAGGAAATAGTTGTGACATTTCCAGACAAGACTTGTTTTAAACAAGACAAGTTCACAAGGATGAAAAAATTGCTTGCTTAAAATTATGTTTACGCGTGAAATAAGTGTCGTGTCAAAATTCCTCTTAGCTCCCAAAAAAGTCCTGTTTCCTACTACAAATATCTCTTTCGTCTGTTAGGGGGTTGGCAGGTCGTCCGTCTGTCTGTATGTCGTTGTCTCAGTTCTGTCTGTCGTCCTGTCCTGTCACTTATGATGGGAAAAGTGTCTTTACAGCTCTGTCTGTCTGTCTGTGTGCACTGGAAACTGTCTTCTCGGCCTTTCTCTCTGTCTGTGTTCTTTGGTCTCTACTCTCTCTGAAATCTCTATCTCTATGAATCTCTTCTCTCTCTCTCTGAGTCTATATCTTCATGAATCTCTCTCTCTCTCTCTCTCTCTCTCTCTCTCTTCTCTCTATCTCCTCCTTCTCTCTTTTCTTCGAACTCTCTCTCTCTCTTTCTCTGAATCTCTCTCTCTCTCTCTCTCTCTCTCTATCTCTCCCCTATATTCATCTCTCTCGATCTTTCTGAGTCGAATCTCTCTCCCCCCCCCCCCCCGCTCTCTCTCTCTCTATACTCTCTCTCTCTCTCTCTCTTTCTATGAATCTCTCTGCTCTCTTTCTCTGAATCTCTCTCTCTCTCTCTCTCTCTCTCTCTGAGTCTGAATCTCCTCTCTCTGAATCTCTCCTCTCTCTCTCCTCTCTCTGAATCTCTCTCTCTTTCTCTGAATCTCTCTCTCTTCTCTCTCTCCCCTCTTCTCTCTCTCTCTCTCTTATCTGTGTCTTTGTTTTCTTTCTCATGATGTCTTTCTCTCTGTGTCTCTTTGTTTCTCTCTTTCTCCTCTGTGTGCATCCATACCATTCTTTCAAAGTTTGTGTTCATAAGCTGCCAATCGCTAATGAAATAAAACAAGTTCTGTGTAATCATACCGCTGATATGAATGAATCTTTTAATAATGTCTTTCACATAAGATCGTGATTTTAGACAGCATGACAAAAAAAATATTTTTTTTTTTTGGGGGGAAAAGAAGGAAAATAAACATGCATAGAACGACAATATTAAAAAAAGTTAAAGAAAACCTCGACAGTAGTTTCCATAGTGGAGGACGCATTGCTTTTGCAATTAAGTAATGTCAATTTCTGCTTCATTTAAAATATCCTTGGTAATTATCATACTTACGAAAAAAAGTCCATATGATCATTCGATATTTAAGAGAGCAAACTGGACCTTAATAGTAAGTGATGAAATTGATCATTAATCACTACAAAGACAGTTAGTTTTTAATTATTTAGTTTTCAATGATTGAGGCGTATCTTGTACACTAAACTAACTACGATCTACTGTCATAAAAAATGTTAGATCTAAAAGTGCAGATGAGTTGATGTAAGTAGATTTCCAATAAACAGAAATTTTATGTGTTGATACCTGCCAGTTTCTCACTAGAAACCAATTAGTTAGAGTTATTAAAAGCCCCTCTTTAGGCAGCCTCTATCAGACACTTTATTCCCAAAGAGTCCACAATGAGATGGCATCCAGCAAAAATCAATACCAATACCTTTTGGCAATGAATACAATGAATCAAACTGTTTAATTTCAAAGACAATGTCGCTATACGAGTTTATTGTACTTTCGCTGAGAGTTTGTAAAACTGGATTTTGAATCCACACAACTAAAATGTTATAAATTGAATATGGTAGCATCAACAACACCAACAAGATCGCATATCCCCGAGCAACACCCTATAATTCAGAAGTAAATTCAGGGCCCCCATCTGTGCGTCCAATGTGCGTGACAGACGCATTAAAATTCGTACTGGGGGTGAAACGACGCCACTATAATTACTACTCGAGGGTAATGAGACGCCACTATAAATCGCCGGAGTGCGTGACAGACCTGACTCCAGATCACCCCTCTACGAATCCAGCCCGACCTAGCATGCTCGAAATTACGCGCCGTCAATCATGCTACATAGCAAGCATAACACACGACTCGAAATAGCAAACTCGACAGAGCGTTTGTCAAGGACACCGAGCCGTTCAGTTTGAGGCACCGATGCGTTTCCTTCGAGTCAGGCTTCGAAGCGCTTTGCTAGTGGCACGCCACAAGGTGAGAGAAAGTTTGTTCGGTTCTTGTGAGGAAAAAAGGGATTGCGGTGCACAGCAAAAGCGAAAAAGCCACGAAACGGACGACACGAATCAGAGGGGGAAAATTAAGGAATCAGAAAATGAAGCTAAAAAGACCAAGCCAACTAGAACAGCAACTCCGCGGACTGCGAACCAGAATATCTGTCGAGCTACCATCGGGAGGTTCTAGTCATAGCATCGAAGAGGGGGGTGGGAGGAGCATCACGCTTTTTGCACGTGTGCAAAATGATTTACTGTCGGTGACGCGGTTGGCTTACTGCACGCTAAACACTGTAAGGGGCGCCACAAAGATCTGGTTGGAGCGTTTGAAGGAAGCCAGTAAACTTCCTTCCAGAATTCATTGAGAAGAAGAAAGAAGATGTGGAAGAAGGTCTGCAAAAGGACGTCCCAGGGCCGAAGCCATGATGTGCAGCTGATAGCGCGGTCCAACTTGCCACTTCATCAGCTCACAAAGGTGAGGTCAGGTAATGGACAGTACTTGATCATTCTAGACTGTTGATTTTTCACCCTCTATAAGCCACCCTGGGGGTGAAGAGACCCTCTATAGCTGCTTCCTGTGGGTGAAAATACCCTCTTATGGTCAAGCAAAAGGGGAGTCCCTGAAATATGAACTGCCTTTGCCTAAATGTATGACTTTTTCTATTCTAAGTGATGGAATAAAACACCGGCTCCACGTTGACGTTTCTAAGACTGAACCATCAGTGTAAATTTTAGATGATTGAATATTTTGAATCTAAATGGAAGTCGAACGTCAGACCACTAATTGATAACTTCTATCTTTTTTGTAACTAGTATATCGATATCAAATTGTGCCTTCTTTGTTCTGTCTCTGAGTTGTGAATATTTCTCCTTATATGTTGTCAATAGAGAGACTTTTACTATATATTTGAGGCAGATAACTTTCATATCAGCTAAGGACCTTATATTGCTCTCTTTATATGTTCTAGATTGTTAGAGTGATAGGAATACCAAGTGCTCAGTTAATAGCTTTACTGTCTATGCTTCGGTAACTTATTTCATCATTCATTCTTTCAATATGTGTGTCATTAGGCAGCATTTCACTAACGAATTAAAACAAGGTGTGTTCTGTGTCATCATACCATTCTTTCAATATGTTTGTGTTCATTAGCCAGCATTCACTAACGAATTAAACAAGGTGTGTCCGTGTTATCATACCATTATTTTCATATGTTTGTGTTCATTAGCCAGCATTTCACTAACGAATAAAAACACGTGGTGTTCTGTGCATCATTATACCATTCTTTCAAATGTTTGTGTTCATTAGCCAGCATTCACTAAACGGAAAAAAAAAAACAAGGTGTGTTCTGTGTCTCATATAACATGCTTTCAAGATGTTTGTGTTCATTAGCCAGAATTCAATAACAAAATAAAAAAAGGTGTGTCTGTTCAAGCGCGGCCTTCTTAGCTTCTATGCATATATGTTGTTTACATCTTAGTGTAGATATCATGTTGTTTACATCTTAGTTTCTAATTTGTTGTTTACATCTTAGTTGAGCACTATATATATATATGTGTTACATCTTAGTTTCCTATATGTTGTTTTACATCTAGTGCTATATATGTTGTTTAAATCTTAGTTTTATATAATGTTATTAAATTTTGATCGTAAAATGATCATCAAAATGTAAAGAAAAAATGATGAGTCATGTATGAGGATCGTTAAATTGATAAATTATTATGCATGTTCACCAGACTCCCACACAGCGTAGCACCGACGATCGTTCTCGAAAACCAGACAAAGCGCATGTCGCACCCTCCGTTGCCTAGCAACAACAGCCAACCCAAGGGACGCAACAAAAAAGTGAGACGAGATGACCAAAACGATGACGGCGGAAAAGGAGGAAGGGGACGAAGACTGAGACAAGGCCATGAGTTAAACGGAGATCGACGCAAAAGACGATTTGGAAATTGGCGATAAAAATGGAGCTGGAGGCAAGTCAGCGCTGAGGTGAGGAGTTGTGTGTGTTGGTGTACATTGTGTGAAAGTTGGCGAATAACAATGGAAGCTGGGAGCAAAGAGCGCTGCAGAGTTGAGGACGTTGTGTGTGATTGGTGTACATGTGGAAAGTTTGGCGATAAAAATGGAAGCTGGAACAGGAGAAAGTCAGCGCTGCAGGTGAGGAGTGTGTGTGTGGTGTACATGTGTGAAAGGTGGTGTGATGAAAAGGAGTGGGAGCAGTCAGCGCTGCAGCAGAGTGAGTACGGGGGGGGGGGGAGGGGGGTTGGCAATTGGTGGATGGTACATGCGTGAAAGTGGCGAAGAAAAAAGGAGATGGGAGCAAGTCAGAGCTGCATGTGGGACGAGGAGGGGGGGGGGGGGGGAGGGGGTTGGCAATTGTGGTGTTGGTTGTACATGTGTGAAAGTTGGCGATAAATGGAGCTGGGAGCAAGTCAGCGCTGCAGGTAGGACGAGGAGGGGGGGGGGGGGAGGGGGGGTTGGCAATGTGGTGTTGGTGTACATGTGTGAAGTTGAGCGATAAAAATGGAGATGGGAGTCAAGCAGTCAGACGCTGCAGAAGGTTGCGGACGAGGGGGGGGGGAGGGGAGGGTGGCCAATTGTTGTGTGTTGGTGTACATGTGTGATAAGTTGTGCGATAAACATGGAGCTGGGGCAAGTCAGCGCGCAGCAAGGTGGAGGACGAGGAGGGGGGGGGGAGGGGGGGTTGGCAATTGTGTGTGTTGGTGTAATGTGTGTGTGTTGGTGTGCATATTATGTGGTTGGTGTACATGGGTGTGTGTGGTTGGTGCATATGTGTGTGTTGGTGTAAGTGTGTTGTTGTGGTGTGCATATGTACTATGTGTGTGTTGGTGTACATGTGTGTGTGTTGGTGTACATGTGTGTGTGGTGGTGTGCATATGTGTGTGTTGGGTACAGTGTTGGGCATATGTGTGTGTTGGTTGTACAGTTATGTGTGTGTTGGTGTGATATGTGTGTGTGTGTTGGTGTTACATGCGTGTGTTGTGTACATAGTGGTGTGTTGGTGTGAATCTGTGTGTGTTGGACGTGATGTGGTGTGTGTGGGTTACATGTGTGTGTGTTGGTGTACATGTGTGTGTGTGTTGGTGTACATGTGTGTTGTGTTGGTGTACATGTCGGTGGTGTTGGTGTACAGGTGTGTGTGTGTGTTGGTGTGCATGTCAGTGGTGTGTTGGGGTACATGTGTGTGTGCTGGGTACTGTCATGTGTTGTTGGTGTTACATGTGTGTGTGTGTGTTGGGTACATGTTGTGTGTTGTGGTTGGTTGGTAACATGTGGGTGTGTGGTGTACATGTGTGTGTGTGTGTTGGTGTACATGTGTGTGTGTTTGGTATCATGTGTGTGTGTGTGGTGTAAAGTGGTTGTGTGTTGGTGTAAAATGTTGTGTGTGTTGGTGTACATGTGTGTGTGTGTTGGTGTACATGTGGCGTGATTGTGTTGTTGTACATGTGTGGTGTGTTGGTATACATGTGGGTGTGTTGGTGTACATGGTGTGTGTTGGTGATGTACATGTGTGCTGTGTGGGTACAGTGTTGTGTGTGTGTTGGTGTACATGTCAGTGTGTGTTGGTGTAATGTGTGTGTGTATTGGTGTACATGTGTGTGTGTGTTGGTGTACTGTGTGTGTGGGTATACATGTTTGTGTGTGGTTTGTACATGGGTGTGTGTGTGGTGGCTTATATGTGTGTTGTGTTGGTGTGCATTTATATGTGTGTGTGTATGTTGGTGTGCATATGGATGGATAGCAATCAAAATTGATTATATTGGCTCTTGCAGCTAGTTGGCTTATTTCTTTTGTGGAACAAACTCCCAATAGAGGCTCAGGGTGCTTAATTCGGCTTGTCTTTTGAGAAAGATTGATCAATACAATGGAATTATAATCAAAATTTTGTTCGGGGTCGGGTGGTCAGGCACCGCGGGTTGTGAAAATCTGTTTTCCTTTTTTTTTCTTGGTCCATCCCACACCTGGTGTTTGAGGGATGCTTGAACAGAAACAAACCCCAGTCGACAGTAACCAAGGTAACGAAGAGCCCAGGACGCGTTGAGCAGTTAAAAGGTTATCAGAGTGAATTGAAACAAAAAATGATAAATAACGACACAAAAAACTGTTGTATCAGAAATGAAGATGAATCAACCATAAGTGGCAATACCCGTAAAAAAAGAAGAAGGACAAACAAAACAGTACGAATTTACGATGTTGTATTGCTACTGTTGGTGTGGTTGACGTGGTTGGTTATTGTCTTATAAATTATATAAACACACATGCAACAAAACTCAGAAAAAAGAGTACAGTAGAAGTTACAAAAAAAACAATCAGAAAAAAGCAGAAAACAAACAAGAAAGCCTAAACAAAAAGCCTTAAAACTGAGAGAGATCCATTTTTAAGCAAAAAATTATGGTTAGAACTTAATAAAAAACTTACCAAATAACTAAGTAAGAAACTTTTGTTTTCTAAAAAAATAAAAATAAAAAAATA
>CM065705.1:832906-858397 GCA_017654935.2 Phymorhynchus buccinoides | reverse complement strand
GTTCAATTCAAATGCTACAATTAAAACATGAAAAGCAGAACAAATGGACATTCTGAGTTTTCAATTCAATGCTACAATTAAACAGTGAAAATCAGAACAAAATGGACATTACTGAGTTCAATTCAATGCTACAATAAAAAGTTAAAAAGCAGAACAAAATGACATTACTGATGTTCAATTCTGCTACAATTAAACAGTGAAAAGCAAACAAATGGACATTCTGAGTTCAATTCAATGCTAAAATTAAACAGTGAATAGCAGAACAAATGACATTACTGAGTTCATTCACTGCTACATAAAACAGTGAAAAGCAAAACAAAATGGACATTACTGAGTTCAATTCAATGCTACAATTAAAACAGTGAAAAGCATAACAAAATGACATTAACTGAGTTCCTTCATGCTACAATTAAACAGTTAAAGCAGAACAAAATGGACATTTACTGAGTTCAATTCAAATTCTACAATTAAAACAGTGAAAGCAAACAAAATGGCCAATTACTGAGTCAATTCAATCTACCATTAAAACAGTGCAAAGCAGAACAAAATGGACATTACTGAGTTTCAATTCAATGCTACATTAAACAGTGAAAAGCAAACAAAATGGACATTACTGAGTTCAATTCAATGCTACAATTAAAACGTGAAAGCAGAACAAATGGACATTACTGAGTTCAATTCATGCTACAATTCAAACAGTGAAAAGCAGAACAAATGACATTACTGAGTTCAATTCAATGCTGACAATTAAAACAGTGAAAAGCTAACAAATGGACATTACTGAGTTCATTCAATCTACAATTAAAACAGTGAAAAGCAAACAAAATGGACATTACTGAGTTCAATTTTCAATGCTACAATTAAAACGTGAAAAGGCAGAACAAATGAACATTTACTGATTCAATTCAATCTCATTAAAACAGTGAAAAGCAGACAAAATGACATTACTGAGTTCAATTCATCTACCATTAAAACATGAAAAGCAGACAAATGGAACATTACGTGAGTTTGTCAAATTCAAATGCTACAATTAAAACAGTGAAAAGCAGAACAAAATGGACATTACTGAGTTCAATTCAATGCTACAATTAAAACAGTGAAAAGCAAAACAAAATGGACATTACTGAGTTCAATTCAATACTACAATTAAAACAGTGAAAAGCAGAACAAAATGGACATTACTGAGTTCAATTCAATGCTACAATTAAAACAGTGAAAAGCAGAAGAAAATGGACATTACTGAGTTCAATTCAATGCTACAATTAAAACAGTGAAAAGCAAAACAAAATGGACATTACTGAGTTCAATTCAATGCTACAATTAAAACAGTGAAAAGCAGAACAAAATGAGAAACAAAATGGCAATAATAACTGCACAGTCTTATATGCATGCACACACATAGTAGATATGCACACAGTCTTATATGCATGCACACACACATAGTAGATACGCACACACCACGCATATATATACACACATATGCACACCATTGAAAACGGAGTTAGTCTTCGAAACGTCTGTGCTTTTTTTCAAATAAAAGGGACAGAAACGATACCGTTTTGAACTTTGTGTTTTTTGAATGAGAGTCCCTGTGGTTATTTTTTTTTTTCTTCTTTATTTTTTCTTTATTTTCAAGTATAAGGCAATACTTTTGTTCCCAGTATCGCATTTACCTTATATGACTAATAAAGTATAATAACATCTGAATGTTGTGCCAAATTTGTGGTGTGTGTAATAATAAGGCGCTTTTTATAGTAAAAATATATATGAAAATTTAAAAAAAGAAAAGAAAAAGATCACCCCACTGCACCCCCCCCCCCCCCCTCTTCCCCAGGCGTGGATCTCTGTATTCCCTATTAATTTACAAATCTACTTTTAATGGAATGTCTAGTTTTCATTATCAACTTTGTTTGGGGCAATCTTTCACAAAAGACCAAACCGAACTAGCTGCAGGAGCCCACAATGCAAGCCTGTCCTTTACTGTCCATTGTAGTGAGTCCATCTTTCTCAAAAGACAGAGCCGAACTAGCTGCAGGAGTCCACACTGGAAGCCTGTCCTTCACTGTCCATTGTAGTGAGTCAATCTTTCTCAAAAGACAGCCGAACTAGCTGCAGGAGCCCACAATGCAAGCCTGTCCTTTACTATCCATTGTAGCGAGTCCATCTTTCTCAAAAGACAGAGCCGAACTAGCTGCAGGAGTCCACACTGGAAGCCTGTCCTTCACTGTCCATTGTAGCGAGTCCATCTTTCTCAAAAGACAGAGCCGAACTAGCTGCAGGAGCCCACAATGCAAGCCTGTCCTTCACTGTCCATTGTAGTGAGTCAATCTTTCTCACAATACAGAGCCGAACTAGCTGCAGGAGCCCACAATGCAAGCCTGTCCTTTACTATCCATTGTAGTGAGTCCAATCTTTCTCAAAATACAGAGCCGAACTAGCTGCAGGAGCCCACAATGCAAGCCTGTCCTTCACTGTCCATTGTAGTGAGTCCATCTTTCTCACAATACAGAGCCGAACTAGCTGCAGGAGCCCACAATGCAAGCCTGTCCTTAAATTACTATCCATTGTAGTGAGTCCATCTTTCTCATAATACAGAGCCGAACTAGCTGCAGGAGCCCACAATGCAAGCCTGTCCTTTAATATCCATTGTAGTGAGTCCATCTTTCTCACAATACAGAGCCAGAGAACGTATGAAAGGGGCTTCTGGCTCAGTATCGGTTTCGGTTTCACTCCTCTATTTATTAAAAAAACGGCTAAAATCACGCCTTTTTTCTTATGTTTTTTAACCCCCAAAAAGGCGTGATTTAATCGTTTTCTTGCGTTTTTTATCCTCGAAAACAGTGCGATTTAGTTGTTTTTACTCTCGAAAACAGCGTGATTTTAATTGTTTTTTAATGGGAAAAAAAAAAAGAAAAAAGAAGGAAATTCTTTGTTAAAATATTGAGATGATTTTATTCTTTTTTCACAAACATTTATTCTGTCTGTAGCCTTATTCTTAAAGGGGGATCTATTCTACTACTATGAACCGGTCTAGGCTTTCCACCGTAATTAAGAGATCAGATAACCGTCGTCGCCTCTGACTATACTGGAGTACTGCCAACTTGTATTTAAGCTACAGGGGAATTCCGATAACGTCAAGTAGAGTGTAAGAAGGAAATGCATAGAATTCTTCGGATTTGAAGAAAATGCACAGAATTCTTTACATTCCTAAAAAATTTCTTTACTTTTTATTTTTTTTATTTTTTTTATTTTTTAGGAAAACAAAGTTACTTACTTAAGTTATTGGTAAGTTTTTATTAAGTTCTAAAACAATAATTTATTGCATTAAAAATGGATCGCTCTCAGGTTTTAAGCTTTTTGGTTTGAGGCTTTCTTGTTTGTTTGCTGCTTTTTCTGATTGTTTTGTTTGTACTTCTACTCGTTTTTCTAGTTTTGGTTGCATGTGTGTTTTATATAATTTATAAGACAAATAACCAACACCGGCAACCACACCAACAGTAAGCAATACAACATCGTAATTCGTACTGTTTTGTTTGTCTTCTTCTTTTTTAACTGGTATTGCGCTTATGGTTGATTCATCTTCATTCTGAGACAACAGTTTTTGTTTCGTTTATTTATTCATTTTTTGTTGTCAATTCCACTCTGATAACCTTTTACCTGCTTCAACTCGTCCTGGACTCTTCGTTACCTTGGTTACTGTCGGACTGGGGTTTGTTTGCTGTTCAAGCATCCCTCAACACCAGGGGTGGGATTGGACCAAAGAAAAAAAAAAGGAAAACTAGATTTTCAACAACCCGCGGCCCATCCCCTGAACAAAATTTGATTAATAATATCCATTGTAGTGAGTCCATCTTTCTCAAAAGACAGAGCCGAATTAGCCACCCTGAGCCTCTATTTGGGAGTTTATTCTTCACAAAAGAATAAGCCCAACTAGCTGCAAGAGCCAATAATAATCAATTTGATTGCTATCCTATCCATATGCACACCAACATACACACACACATATAAATGCACACCAACACACACACATATAAATGCACACCAACACACACACACATGTACACCAACACACACACATGTATACCAACACACACATGTACACCAACACACACAACAGTACACAATACACACACACATGTACACAAACACACACTGACAAGGTACACCAACACACACACACACATATGTACACCCAAAACACCACATGTAAACCAACACACACGCACACATGTACACCAACACACGCACACATGTACACCAACACACACACACATGTATACCAACACACACATGTACACCAACACACACTGACATGTACACCAACACACACACATGTTATACCAACACACACACACATATGCACACCACACACACACACATGTACAGCAACACACACACACCTGTACACCAACACACACACACATGTACACCAACACACACACACATGTATACCAACACACCAACACACACACACATGTACACCAACACACACACACATGTACACCAACACACACTGACATGTACACCAACACACACACATGTACACCAACACACACTGACATGTACACCACACACACACACATGTACACCAACACACACTGACATGTACACCAACACACACACATGTACACCAACACACACACACATGTACACCAACACACACACACATGTACACCAACACACACACATGCACACCAACACACACATATGCACACCAACACACACACATGTACACCAACACACACATGTACACCAACACACACACACATATGCACACCAACACACACACATGTACACCAACACACACATATGCACCAACACATGTACACCAACACACACATATGCACACCAACACACACACATGTACACCAACACACACACACATGTACACCAACACACACACATATGCACACACATGCACACACACCTGTAAACCAACACACACACACATATGCACACCAACACACACACCATGTACTACCAACACACACACATTTTAGCCACACCAACACACACACATTTACACCATACACACACTCCAATTGCCTACCCCCCCTCCCCCCCCCCCCTCCTCGTCCTCACCTGCTGCAAGCGCTGACTTGCTCCCAGCTCCTTTTTAAATCGCCAACTTTCCACACATGTACATCCCACAGACACAATTGCCAACCCTCCCTCCCCCCCCCCTCGTCCTCACCTGTCTGCACGCGCTGAATTCTTCCCCGCCTCTCCATTTTTTATCGCCAAACTTTCACACCATGTACACCAACACACACAATTGCCAACCCCCCTCTCCCCCACCCCCCCCCCTCCTCGTCCCTCACCGGCAGCGCTGACGTGCTCCCCAGCTCCATTTTTATCGCCAATTTTCACGCGTGTACACCAACCCACACAATTTGCCAACCTCCCCCTCCCACCCCCCCCCCCTACCCCCTCCTCCGCCACCTGCAGCGCTGACTTGCTCCCAGCTCCATTTTTATCGCCTAACTTTCACACATGTGACACCAACAATTGCCGACACCCCCTCACCCCCCCCCCCCCCTCTTCCTCACCTGCAGCGCTGACTTGCTCCCAGCTCCATTTTTATCGCCAACTTTCACACATGTACACCAACACACACAACTCCTCACCTGCAGCGCTGACTTGCTCCCAGCTCCATTTTTATCGCCAACTTTCACACATGTACACCAACACACACAACTCCTCACCTGCAGCGCTGACTTGCTCCCAGCTCCATTTTTATCGCCAACTTTCACACATGTACACCAACACACACAACTCCTCACCTGCAGCGCTGACTTGCTCCCAGCTCCATTTTTATCGCCAACTTTCCAAATCGTCTTTTGCGTCGATCGTCCGTTTAACTCATGGCCTTTCTCCTTCTTTCGTCCCCTGTCCTCCTTTTCCGCCGTCATCGTTTTGGTCATCATCGTCTCACTTTTTTGTTGCGTCCCCTTGGGTTGGCTGTTGTTGCTAGGCAACGGAGGTGGCGACAGCGGCTGTCTGGTTTTCGACGATCGTCGTGGCGACGCTGTGTGGGAAGTCTGGGAAACATGCATAATAATTTATCAAATTTAACGATCATCATACATGAATCATCATTTTTTACATTTTGATGATCATTTTACAGATCAAAATGTAAATAACATATATAGAAACTAAGATGTAAACAACATATATAGCAACTAAGATGTAAACAACATATATAGAAACTAAGATGTAAACAACATATATATATATAGTGCTCAACTAAGATGTAAACAACATATATAGAAACTAAGATGTAAACAACAATGATATCTAGCAACTAAGATGTAAACAACATATATAGCATAGAAACTAAGAAAGGCCGCTCTTGAACAGAACACACCTTGTTTTATTTTGTTAGTGAATGCTGGCTAATGAACACAAACATATTGAAAGAATGGTATAATGATGACACAGAACACACCTTGTTTTTTTTCCGTTAGTGAATCGTGTCTAATGAACACAAACATATTGAAAGTAATGGGTATAATGATGACACAGAAACACCACCTTGTTTTAATTCTTTAGTGAATGCTGGCTAATGAACACAAACATATTGAAATAATGGTATGGATAACACAGAACTCACCTTGTTTTAATTCGTTAGTGAATGCTGGCTAATGATACACAAGCATATTGAAAGAATGGTAATGATGACACAGAACACACCTTGTTTTATTTTGTTAGTGAATGCTGGCTAATGAACACAAACATATTGAAAGAATGGTATGATGAATAAGTTACCAAGCATAGACAGTAAAGCTATTAAACTAGCACTTAGTATTCATCTGCACTCTAACACTCTTAGAACATAATTTTTATAAAGAGAGCAATATAATGTCATTAACTGAATATGGAAAATTATCTGCCTCAAAATATATAGTAAGAAGTCTCTCTATTGACAACAATATAAAGGAGGAAATATTCACAAACTCAGAGACAGAACAAAGAAAGGCACAATTTGATATAGAATATACTAGTTACAAAAAAGATGAAGAAGTTAATCAATTAGTTTCTGACGTTCGACTTCATTTAGATTCAAAATATTCAAATCATCTAAAAATTTACACTGATGGTTCAGTCTTAGAAACGTCAGACAGTGGAGCAGGTTTTGTTATTCCATCACTTAGAATAGAAAAGTCATACTATTTAGGCAAAGGCATTTCAATATTTCAGGGCTCCCCATTTTGCTTGACCATAGAGGGTATTTTCACCCCCAGGAAGCAGCTATAGAGGGTCTCTTCACCCCCAGGGTGAACTTATAGAGGGTGAAAAATCAACCAGTCTAGAATGATCAAGTACTATCATGACCTGACCTTCACCTTTGTGAGCTGATGAAAGTGGCAAGTTGGACCGCGCTATCAGCATGCACATCATGGCTTCGGCCCTGGTGACGTCATTTTGCAGACCTTGCTTCCACTCTTCTTTCTTCTTCTCAATGAAGTTCTGAAGGAAGTTACTGCTTCCTTTCAAAACGCTCACCAGATCTTTGTGCGCCCCTTACAGTGTTTAGCGCAGTCAGCCAAACCAGCGTCACCGACAGTAAAATCATTTTTGCACACCGTGCAAAAAGCGTGATGCTCCCCACCCCCCTCTTCGATGCTATGATGCATATAAACTCCCGATGGTAGCTCGACAGATATTTCTGGTTCGCAGTCCTCGGAGTTGCTGTTCTAGTTGGCTTGGTCTTTTTAGCTTCATTTTCTGATTCTACTTCTTCCACCTCTGATTCGTCGTCCGTTTCGTGTCTTTTTCGCTTTTGCTGTGCACCGCAATCCACTTTTTTCCTCACAAGAACTGAAGCAAACTTTCTCTCAACTTGTGCGTGCCAACTGCAAAGCAGCTTCGAAGCTGACTCGAAGGAACGCATCGGGTGCCTCAAACTGAACGGATCTGTGTCCTTGACAACGCTCGCTCGAGTTTGCTATTTCGAGTCGTAGCTGCATAGCAGACACCCTAATTTCGTAGCATGCTACGCCAAAATCGTAGAGTAACCAGGTCTGTCACGCACTCGGCAGATTTATAGTGCGTCTCATAACCCTCGAGTAGTAATTATAGTGCGTCGTTTCACCCCCAGTACGAAGTTTTAATGCGTCTGTCACGCACATTGGACGCACAGAATGGGGAGCCCTGATATTTACTTCTGAATTATATGCAATAATGCGAGCTTTAGAATTTGTTTATGATCTACCATATTCAATTTATAACATTTTAGTTTGTGTGGATTCAAAATCAGTTTTACAAACTCTAAAGCAAAGTAACAAGTAAAACTCGTAACGACATTGTCTTTGAAATTAAACAGTTGATTCATTGTATTCATTGCCAAAGGTATTGGTATTGATTTTTGCTGGGTGCCATCTCATTGTGGACTCTTTGGGAATAAAGTTGCTGATAGAGCTGCCAAAAGAGGGGCTTTTAATAACTCTAACTTGGTTTCTAATGAGAAACTGGCATTATCAACACATGAAATTTACTGTTTATTGGAAAAATCTACTTACATCAACTCATCTGACTTTAGATCTAACATTTTTATGCACAGTAGATCGATAGTTAGTTTAGTGTACAAGATACGACTCAATTCATGGAAAACTAAATACTTAAAAACTAACTGTCTTTGTAGTGATAAATGATCAATTCATCACTTACTATTAGAATGTCCAGTATTGCTCTCTAAATATCGAATGATCAATATGGACTTTTTTCGTAAGTATGATAATACCAAGGATATTTTAAATGACGCAGAAATTGACATTACTGTAATTGCAAAAGCAATGCTGTCCTCAACTATTGGAAGACTACTGTAGAGGTTTTCTTTACTTTTTTTAATATGTCGTTCTTATGCATGTTATTTTACCTTTTTTTTCCCCCCAAAAAAAAAAAAATATTTTTTTTGCATGCTGTCTAAAATCACGATCTATGTGAAAAGACATTAAATTAAAGATTCATTCATTCATTCTGGTATGATGACACAGAACCTTGTTTTATTTCATTAGCGATTGGCAGCTAATGAACACAAACATATTGAAAGAATGGTATGATGACACAGAGAGAGAAAGAGAGAAACAAAGAGACACAGAGAGAAAGACATTCAGAGAAAAAGAAAGACAAAGACACAGAGAGAGAGAGAGAGAGAGAGAGAGAGAGGGAGAGAGAGAGAGAGAGAGAGATTCAGAGAAAGAGAGAGAGATTCAGAGAGAGAGAGAGAGAGAGAGAGAGATTCAGAGAGAGAGATTCAGACTCAGAGAGAGAGAGAGAGAGAGAGAGAGAGAGATTCAGAGAAAGAGAGAGAGAGAGATTCAGAGAAAGAGAGAGAGAGAGAGAGAGAGAGAGAGAGAGAGAGAGAGAGAGATTCAGACTCAGAGAGAGAGAGAGAGAGAGAGAGAGAGAGAGAGAGAGAGAGAGAGAGAGAGAGAGAGAGAGAGAGAGAGAGATTCAGAGAAAGAGAGAGAGAGAGATTCAAAGAAAGAGAGAGAGAGAGAGAGAGAGAGAGAGAGAGAGAGAGAGAGAGAGAGAGAGGGGGGGGGGGATTCAGAGAGATGATAGATTCAGAGAGAGAGAAGAGGACGCGATTCAGAGAGATAGAGAGATTCAGAGAGAGAGAGACCAACAGAAACACAGACAGAGAGAAAGGCCAGAAGACAGTTCCAGGTGCACACAGACAGACAGACAGAGCTGTAAAGACACTTTTCCATCATAAGTGACAGACAGACGGACAGACAGACTGAGACAGACGGACATACAGACAGACGGACAGACCTGCCAACCCCCTAACAGACGAAAGAGGAATATTTGTAGCAGGAAAGAGGATTTTTTGGGAGCTAAGAGGAATTTTGACGAGGCATCTTACCTTTCGCGCGTTTACATAATTTGAAGCAAGCAATTTTCAACCTTGTGAACTTGTCTTGTTTAAAACGAGTCTTTTCTGGAAGTGTCACAACTATTCCTAACACATTAGAAGCTTTTGGTTTGTTCCTCTGTCTTTTTTTTATTTGGGCACACCAAGACAGTTTTGGTGCCATAGATGATCTAAATAATAAGCCTTGGAAGGAAGATAATGAATCAATTTAAGTTCTTTTTTGTTCTCCTTTCCTTCCGTTGGCTTGAAGAAAGTTGGTAACTGTGAAAGACGAAGTCTGGGTACATCAGTTTGCAGTTTCGATAAGACGATGAGAAGCACTGTGGCATTTGATGTCTTGACACCCTCCATAGGAGACTTTTAAGTGTACATAGTGAGCACAATGCACATCAAGCATGCTGCACTTTCTGGATCTCTGAATGCACAGATACTTTTCCATGTAATCTTGGCAGAAATATTGGTCTATTCTCTTTCTTTTATCCCCAATCACATCAATGTGCCAATCGCTATCTTAACGGAAGTGCGCAAACAGAAACTGGAAAGTCGGTTATACGCACAGCAGCTGTGCTGCTCTGCATATAAGACGATGAATTTGTGTGTTTCAAAACTTTTTTTTTTAATGTTTTGAAAGCGAGAATTTTATGGACTTGAGCAGAAGGGCGGAAGAAATTCTGCTCAAAGCGGAAAGGTTGGCAGGTCTGCACACGAACATACAGGCGGACAGAGAGACGGACATACAGGCGGACAGACACACAGACAGACATACAGGCGGACAGACATACAGGCGGACAGACAGACGGACATACAGGCGGAGACAGGTGGACAGACAGGTGGACAGGCAGACACACAGACAGACATACAGGATGTAAAAAAGCTTTATCAAGCTTACTCTTTTATCGTCAATAAAGATCATTTTGACTTGACTTGAACTTGACAGGCAGACATACAGAGCTGTAAAGACACTTTCCTTGATAAGTGACAGACAGGTGGACAGGCAGACAGACAGGCGGACAGATAGACGGACAGACAAAGGAAGGAGAAAGCCAGTGGTCCGGCGGGCGAGGCCAACTGTACCTTTTCCTGAGGCAGAGGGGACAGCGGTGTGCGAGAGCCGCTCTTCTTCGCTCCTGAGTTCGATTCCCCAGTGGGCCTTTCTTCAGCCTGCCAGAGGACACACAACGACAACATGTTTGGTGTAAGTTTAGGGGAAGGTGGCCAGATCAGAGAGGACACACAACAACAGGTTGTGGCCAGAGGACACACAACATGGCATCAGGTTAGGGGAAGGTGGCCAGAGGACAGAGAGGACACACAACATGTCAGGTTAGGGGAAGGTGGCCAGAGGACAACACAGGTTAGGGGAAGGTGGTAGAGGACACACAATGACAACATGTTTGGTGTAAGTTTAGGGGAAGGTGGCCAGATCAGAGAGGACACACAACAACATGTCAGGTTAGGGGAAGGGTGGCCAGATCAGAGAGGACACACAACATGGTCAGGTTAGGGGAAGGTGGCCACATCAGAGAGGACGACACAACAGAGGCATGTCAGGTTAGGGGAAGGTGGCCAGAGGACACACAAACATAACATGGTGTAAGGTTAGGGGAAGGTGGCCAGAGGACACACAACATTGGTTTGGTGTTAAGTTTAGGGGAAGGGTGGCCAGATCAAGAGGACACACAACAACATGTCAGGTTAGCGGAAGGTGGCCAGATCAGAGAGGACACACAACATGTCAGGTTAGGGGAAGGTGGCCAGAGATGTCGCGCTGCCACAGTGGGGAGGACACACTAACGACAAACATGTTTCAGTGTAAGTTTAGGGGAAGGTGGCCAGATCAGAGAGGACACACAACATGGTGTCAGGTTAGGGGAATGTGGCCAGATCAGAGAGGACACACATAACAACATGTCAGGTTAGGGGAAGGTGGCCAAGAGGACACACATGGTGTCAGGTTAGGGGAAGGTGGCCAGAGGACACACAACATGGTGTCAGGTTAGGGGAAGGTGGCCAGATCAGAGGTCACACAACATGGTGTCAGACCCTGAAACCCTTGGGACAGAGGACACACAACATGGTGGCAGAATGCAGAGTTTTTGAAGGTGGCCAGAGGACATACAACATGGAGATGAAGGACGCGGGAAGGTGGCCAGATCAGAGAGGACACACAACATGGTGTCAGGTTAGGGGAAGGTGGCCAGAGGACACACAACATGGTGCCAGGTTAGGGGAAGGTGGCCAGATCAGAGAGGACACACAACATGGTGTCAGGTGGGTTAGGGGAAGGTGGCCCACAGAGTATCCAAAACATCAGGTAGGAGGGACCACACAAACATGGTGCCAGGTTAGGGGAAGGTGGCCAGAGAGACCACACAACATGGTGACCAGGTTAGGGGAAGGTGGCCAAACAGAGAGGACACACGACATGGTGCCAGGTTAGGGGAAGGTGGCCAGATCAGAGAGGACACACAACATGGTCAGGTTAGGGGAAGGTGGCCAGATCAGAGAGGACACACAACATGGTGCCAGGTTAGGGGAAGGTGGGCCAGTATCAGAGAGGACACACAACATGGTGCCAGGTTAGGGGAAGGTGGCCAGATCAGAGAGGACACACAACATGGTGCCAGGTTAGGGGAAGGTGGCCAGAGGACACACAACATGGTGCCAGGTTAGGGGAAGGTGGCCAGATCAGAGAGGACACACAACATGGTGTCAGGTTAGGGGAAGGTGGCCAGAGGACACACAACATGGTGACCAGGTTAGGGGAAGGTGGCCAGATCAGAGGACACACAACATGGTGTCAGGTTAGGGGAAGGTGGCCAGATCAGAGAGGACACAACATGGTGCCAGGTTAGGGGAAGGTGGCCAGATCAGAGGACACACAACATGGTGCCAGGTTAGGGGAAGGTGGCCAGATCAGAGAGGACAGACAACATGGTGTCAGGTTAGGGGAATGTGGCCAGATCAGAGGACACATAACATGGTGTCAGGTTAGGGGAAGGTGGCCAGAGGACACACATGGTGTCAGGTTAGGGGAAGGTGGCCAGATCAGAGAGGACACAACAACATGGTGTCAGGTTAGGGGAATGTGGCCAGAGGACACACAACATGGTGTCAGGTTAGGGGAAGGTGGCCAGAGGACACACAACATGGTGACAGGTTAGGGGAAGGTGGCCAGAGGACACACAACATGGTGATCAGGTTAGGGGAAGGTGGCCAGAGGACACACAACATGGTGACAGGTTAGGGGAAGGTGGCCAGAGGACACACAACATGGTGTCAGGTTAGGGGAAGGTGGCCAGATCAGAGGACACACAACATGGTGCCAGGTTAGGGGAAGGTGGCCAGATCAGAGAGGACACACAACATGGTGTCAGGTTAGGGGAAGGTGGCCAGATCAGGAGGACACAACATGGTGACAGGTTAGGGGAAGGTGGCCAGATCAGAGAGGACACACAACATGGCACATCAGGTTAGGGGAAGAGTGGCCAGAGGACACACAACATGGTGTGAGGTTAGGGGAAGGGGAAGGTGGCCAGATCAGAGAGGACACACAACATGGTGTCAGGTATGGGGAAGGTGGACAGAGGACACACAACATGATGTCAGGTTAGGGGAAGGTGACCAGATCAGAGAGGACACACAACATGGTGTCAGGTTAGGGGAAGGTGGCCAGATCAGAAAGGGGGTACACACAACATGGTGTCAGGTTAGGGGAAGGTGGCCAGATCAGAGAGGACAGACAACATGGTGTCAGGTTAGGGGAAGGTGGCCAGATCAGAAAGAGGACAGACAACATGGTGTCAGGTTAGGGGAATGTGGCCAGAGGACAGAACAACATGGTGCCAGGTTAGGGGAAGGGTGGCCAGATCAGAGAGGACAGACAACATGGTGTCAGGTTAGGGGAAGGTGGCCAGAGGACACACAACGACAACATGTTTGGTGTAAGTTTAGGGGAAGGTGGCCAGATCAGAGAGGACAGACAACATGGTGTCAGGTTAGGGGAATGTGGCCAGAGGACACATAACATGGTGTCAGGTTAGGGGAAGGTGGCCAGAGGACACACATGGTGTCAGGTTAGGGGAAGGTGGCCAGAGGACACACAACATGGCATCAGGTTAGGGGAAGGTGGCCAGTGGACACACATGGTGTCAGGTTAGGGGAAGGTGGCCAGAGGACACAACATGGTGTCAGGTTAGGGGAATGTGGCCAGAGGACACACAACATGGCATCAGGTTAGGGGAAGGTGGCCAGAGGACACACATGGTGTCAGGTTAGGGGTAGGTGGCCAGTGGACAGGCATGGGAAAGGTGGCCATGTGGCCAGTGGACACACATGGTGTCAGGTTAGGGGAAGGTGGCCAGAGGACACACAACACGGTGTCAGGTTAGGGGAAGGTGGCCAGATGAGGGACACACAACATGGTTGCCAGGTTAGGGGTAATGTCGGGATCTTGAGGACACAACAGCATACGGTGCCAGGTCTAGGGGTAGGTGGCTCAGAGGACACACAACATGGTGTCAGGTTAGGGGAAGGTGGCCAGAGGACACACCAACATGGTGTCAGGTTAGGGGAAGGTGGCCAGATCAGAGGACACACAACATGGTGTCAGGTTAGGGGAAGGTGGCCAGTGGACACACACATGGTGTCAGGTTAGGGGAAGGTGGCCAGAGGACACACAACATGGTGTCAGGTTAGGGGAAGAGTGGCCAGAGGACACACAACATGGTGTCAGGTTCCTTAGGGGAATTGCGTGGCCAGAGGCACACACAACATGGTGTCAGGTTAGGGGAATGTGGCCAGAGGACACATATACATGGTGTCAGGTTAGGGGAATGTGGCCGTACGAGGACAGACAACATGGTGTCAGGTTAGGGGAATGTGGCCAGAGGACACATAACATGGTGTCAGGTTAGGGGAAGGTGGCCAGATCAGAGGACACACAACATGGTGTCAGGTTAGGGGAAGGTGACCAGATCAGAGAGGACACACAACATGGTGTCAGGTTAGGGGAATGTGGCCAGAGGACACACAACATGGTGTCAGGTTAGGGGAAGGTGGCCAGAGGACACACAACATGTTGTCAGGCTAGGGGAATGTGGCCAGGGACACACATGTCAGGTTAGGGGAAGGTGGCCAGAGGTTTTTTTTTTTTTTTTTTTATGGGAAGGTGGCCAGAGGACACACATGGTGTCAGGTTAGGGGAAGGTGGACAGAGGACACACAACATGGTGTCATGTTAGTGGAATGTGGCCAGAGGACACACAACATGGTGTCAGGTTAGGGGAATGTGGCCAGAGGACACACATGGTGTCAGGTTAGGGGAAGGTGGCCAGAGGACACACAACATGGTGTCAGGTTAGGGGAATGTGGCCAGAGGACACACAACATGGCATCAGGTTAGGGGAAGGTGGCCAGAGGACACACAACATGTCAGGTTAGGGGAATGTGGCCAGAGGACACACAACATGTCAGGTTAGGGGAAGGTGGCCAGAGGACACACAACATGGTGTCAGGTTAGGGGAAGGTGGCCAGAGGACACACAACATGGTGTCAGGTTAGGGGAAGGTGGCCAGTGGACACACAACATGGTGACAGGTTAGGGGAAGGTGGCCAGAGGACACACATGGTGTCAGGTTAGGGGAAGGTGGCCAGTGGACACACATGGTGTCAGGTTAGGGGAATGTGGCCAGAGGACACATAACATGGTGACAGGTTAGGGGAAGGTGGCCAGAGGACACACAACATGGTGTCAGGTTAGGGGAATGTGGCCAGAGGACACACATGGTGTCAGGTTAGGGGAAGGTGGACAGAGGACACAGAGACATGATGTCAGGTTAGGGGAAGGTGACCAGATCAGAGAGGACACACAACATGGTGTCAGGTTAGGGGAAGGTGGCCAGAGGACACACAACATGGTGTCAGGTTAGGGGAATGTGGCCAGAGGACACACAACATGGTGACAGGTTAGGGGAAGGTGGCCAGAGGACACACAACATGTCAGGTTAGGGGAAGGTGAACAAAAATAATAGCTTGGTTTCCCCAAGTCCACCCCCATCCCCACCCAGACCCCTCAAAAAGAGTGGCGTTTAAAATATAATAATAAAAAGTGTTGATGATGATAATGTAGTTAGATGCCCATAAAGATGAAGATAATGATGAATGTGAAGCTGTAGATAATGGATGATGATGAGGACATAATGATGACAACCACGGTTATGATGACAAAATGATAAAAATGACAACAATGTTGACGACAATAACAACAATGAAGGTAACAACGTTGATGGCAATAACAATGAGGGTAACACTGTTGACGACAATAACAACAATGATGGTAACAACGTTGATGACAATAACAACAATGATGGTAACACGTTGATGACAATAACAACAATGATGGTAACACTGTTGATGACAATAACAACAACGATGGTAACACGCGGATGACAATAACAACAATGATGGTAACACTGTTGATGACAATAACAATGATGGTAACGTTGATGACAATAATAACAATGATGGTAACACTGTTGACGACAATAACAACAATGATGGTAACACCGTTGATGACAATAACAACAATGATGATAACACGCTCATGACAATAACAACAATGATGGTAACAACGTTGATGACAATAACAACAATGATGGTAACACCGTTGATGACAATAACAATGATGGTAACAACGTTGATGACAATAACAACAATGATGGTAACAACGTTGATGACAATAACAATGATGGTAACAATGTTGATGACAATAACAATGATGGTAACAACGTTGATGACAATAACAACAATGATGGTAACACCGTTGATGACAATAACAATGAGGGTAACACCGTTGATGACAATAACAACAATGATGGTAACACCGTTGATGACAATAACAATGATGGTAACACTGTTGATGACAATAACAACAATGATGGTACAATAACAACAATGATGGTAACAACGTTGATGACAATAACAATGATGGTAACACTGTTCATGACAATAATAACAATGAGGGTAACAACGTTGATGACAATAACAACAATGATGGTAACACTGTTGATGACAATAACAATGATGGTAACAACGTTGATGACAATAACAACAATGATGGTAACAACGTTGATGACAATAACAACAATGATGGTAACACCTGTTGATGACAATAACAACAATGATGGTAACACCGTTGATGACAATAACAATGATGGTAACAACGTTGATGACAATAACAACAATGATGGTAACAACATTGATGACAATAACAACAATGATGGTAACACCGTTGATGACAATAACAACAATGATGGTAACACTGTTGATGACAATAACAACAATGATGGTAACAACGTTGATGACAATAACAATGATGGCAACAACGTTGATGACAATAACAACAATGATGGTAACAACATTGATGACAATAACAACAATGATGGTAACAACATTGATGACAATAACAACAATGATGGTAACAACGTTGATGACAATAACAACAATGATGGTAACACCGTTGATGACAATAACAATGATGGTAACAACGTTGATGACAATAACAACAATGATGATAACACGCTCATGACAATAACAACAATGATGGTAACAACATTGATGACAATAACAACAATGATGGTAACAACATTGATGACAATAACAACAATGATGGTAACAACATTGATGACAATAACAACAATGATGGTAACAACATTGATGACAATAACAACAATGATGGTAACACCTTGATGACAATAACAACAATGATGGTAACAACGTTGATGACAATAATAACAATGAAGGTAACAACGTTGATGACAATAACAACAATGATGGTAACAACATTGATGACAATAACAATGATGGTAACAACATTGATGACAATAACAACAATGATGGTAACAACATTGATGACAATAACAACAATGATGGTAACAACATTGATGACAATAACAACAATGATGGTAACACCATTGATAACAATAACAACAATGATGGTAACAACATTGATGACAATAACAACAATGATGGTAACAACGTTGATGACAATAATAACAATGATGGTAACACTGTTGATGACAATAACAACAATGATGGTAACAACGTTGATGACAATAACAACAATGATGGTAACACTGCTGATGACAATAACAACAATGATGGTAACACTGTTGATGACAATAACAATGATGGTAACACGTTGATTACAATAACAACAATGATGGTAACAACGTTGATGAAAATAACAATGATGGTAACACTGTTCATGACAATAATAACAATGATGGTAACAACGATGACAATAATAACAATGAAGGTAACAACGTTGATGACAATAACAATGATGGCAACAACGTTGATGACAATAACAACAATGATGGTAACACTGTTGATGACAATAACAATGATGGTAACAACGTTGATGACAATAACAACAATGATGGTAACAACATTGATGACAATAACAACAATGATGGTAACACTGTTGATGACAATAACAACAACGATGGTAACACGCGGATGACAATAACAACAATGATGGTAACACCTTGATGACAATAACAATGATGGTAACAACATTGATGACAATAATAACAATGAAGGTAACAACGTTGATGACAATAACAACAATGATGGTAACAACGTTGATGACAATAATAACAATGAAGGTAACAACGTTGATGACAATAATAACAATGATGGTAACACCGTTGATGACAATAACAACAAGGGCGTCGCCGAGCGGCAAACATGTCCGTCACCAGCAATGCCACGCACTTGCGACACCCCGTAGAGTGTCACATCCTGACACAAAAATGGAAACGATTCTGTCTTCTAGTTCACGAGATACAGCTTGAAGAAAAAAAATATAGCGCAAAGAAGGGAATTTCGGATTTCAAGGTCAAACTTCTAGGTCAAGGTCAGCATGGTGATAATTTATGCTCGGATGTTTTTCTTCTCTAAGGTATACAGTTACCACACACAATCTGAAGGGCTTCTGGTCAAATACCAATGTGGAAAATATGGATTAAAACCCAATATGTAGGCCCCTACCACATTCAAGGCCTACTGATCGCCAGGATCGTGACCCGGACCGTGATCGGTATGCCACCATGAGAACGGGCATACGCCATAGAACCTTCATGCCAAATTTGAAGAATCTAACACTAACGGTGTGGGAGTTATGGCACCTGAAAGATTTGTCTGTTTTCAAGGTCGTACACCAAGGTCAAAGTCACGACGGCAATATGGTTTGCGCGGTTGCCTTCCTTTCATAGTGACACACCAACACACAAAAACTTTGACGTGATTCGATCAACCCGTTCGAAAGATATCCTTGCGACAGACAGAAGGAGAAAAAAATGACCCTCAGATTTTCAGGCTCGAGAGATCTTTTTTACCTTGACATTGACCTTGACCGGTATGCAATCATCAGAACGGGCATAAGCCAAACCACCTTCATACCAAGATTCAACATCCTATGTGGATCTGTGCCCAAGATATGGCTAAAAATAGAATTTTCGGTTTTCAACGTCGTACGTCAAGGTCAAGGTCACGACGGCAAAAATGCGTTTTGCGCCGCTCTCTTCCTATTAAGGAGGCAAACCTTCACACAAAATTTGACGCGATTCGGTCAAGCGGTTCTGGAGATATCCTTTAACAGACAGAAAAGAAGAAAAAAAAGAAAAAAAATACAAACCAGCCCAACGCAATAGTCCGTCTTGGTGACGGACTAATGAAGGTAACAACGTTGATGACAATAACAATGATGGTAACAATGTTGATGACAATAATAACAATGATGGTAACAACGTTGATGACAATAACAACAATGATGGTAACACGTTGATGACAATAACAATGATGGTAACACGTTGATGACAATAACAATGATGGTAACACGTTGATGACAATAACAATGATGGTAACAATGTTGATGACAATAATAACAATGATGGTAACAACGTTGACAATAACATTGATGGTAACACGTTGATGACAATAACAATGATGGCAACAATGTTGATGACAATAACAATGATGGCAACAACGTTGATGACAATAACAATGATGGTAACAATGTTGATGACAATAACAACAATGATGGTAACAACATTGATGACAATAACAATGATGGTAACAACATTGATGACAATAACAATGATGGTAACAACGTTGATTACAATAACAACAATGATGGTAACACGTTGATGACAATAACAATGATGGTAAAAACATTGATGACAATAACAACAATGATGGTAACAACGTTGATGACAATAACAATGATGGCAACAACGTTGATGACAATAACAATGATGGTAACAATGTTGATGACAATAACAACAATGATGGTAACAACGTTGATGACAATAACAACAATGATGGTAACACTGTTGATGACAATAATAACAATGATGGTAACAACGTTGATTACAATAACAACAATGATGGTAACACCTTGATGACAATAACAACAATGATGGTAACACTGTTGATGACAATAACAATGATGGTAACACGTTGATGACAATAACAATGATGGTAACAACATTGATGACAATAACAACAATGATGGTAACAACGATGATGACAATAACAATGATGGTAACAACATTGATGACAATAACAACAATGATGGTAACACCGTTGATGACAATAATAACAATGATGGTAACAACGTTGATGACAATAACAACAATGATGGTAACACGTTGATGACAATAACAATGATGGTAACAACATTGATGACAATAACAACAATGATGGTAACAACATTGATGACAATAACAATGATGGTAACAACATTGATGACAATAACAACAATGATGGTAACAACGTTGATGACAATAACAATGATGGCAACAACGTTGATGACAATAACAATGATGGCAACAATGTTGATGACAATAACAATGATGGTAACAACGTTGACGACAATAACAACAATGATGGTAACACTGTTGATGACAATAACAACAATGATGGTAACAACATTGATGACAATAACAATGATGGTAACAACGATGACAATAATAACAATGAAGGTAACAACGTTGATGACAATAACAACAATGATGATAACACGCTCATGACAATAACAACAATGGTGGTAACAATGTTGATGACAATAACAACAATGATGGTAACACCGTTCATGACAATAATAACAATGATGGTAACACCTTGATGACAATAACAATGATGGTAACACTGTTGATGACAATAACAACAATGATGGTAACAACATTGATGACAATAACAACAATGATGGTAACAACATTGATGACAATAACAACAATGATGGTAACACCGTTGATGACAATAACAATGATGGTAACAACATTGATGACAATAACAACAATGATGGTAACAACGTTGATGACAATAATAACAATGAGGGTAACAACGTTGATGACAATAACAACAATGATGGTAACAACGTTAATGACAATAACAACAATGATGGTAACACGTTGATGATGAGAGACATGCTAATGATGGTAACATGTTGATGATGAGAGACATGCTAATGATGGTAACAAGTTGATGATGAGACATGCTAATGATGGTAACACGTTGATGATGAGAGACATGCTAATGATGGTAACACATTGATGATGAGAGACGTGCTAATGATGGTAACACGTTGATGATGAGACACATGCTAATGATGGTAACAAGTTGATGATGAGACACATGCTAATGATGGCAACAAGTTGATGATGAGAGACATGCTAATGATGGTAACAAGTTGATGATGAGAGACATGCTAATGATGGTAACAAGTTGAAGATGAGACATGCTAATGATGGTAACAAGTTGATGATGAGACATGCTAATGATGGTAACAAGTTGATGATGAGAGACATGCTAATGATGGTAACAAGTTGATGATGACAGACATGCTAATGATGGTAACAAGTTGAAGATGAGAGACATGCTAATGATGTTAACACGTTGATGATGAGAGACATGCTAATGATGGCAACACGTTGATGATGAGAGACATGCTAATGATGGCAACACGTTGATGATGACAGACATGCTAATGATGGCAACACGTTGATGATGAGAGACATGCTAATGATGTTAACACGTTGATGATGAGACATGCTAATGATGGTAACAAGTTGTTGATGAGAGACATGCTAATGATGTTAACACGTTGATGATGAGAGACATGCTAATGATGATAACACGTTGATGATGAGAGACATGCTAATGATGGTAACAAGTTGATGATGAGACATGCTAATGATGGTAATACGTTGATGATGAGAGACATGCTAATGATGGTAACACATTGATGATGAGAGACATGCTAATGATGGTAACACGTTGATGATGAGAGACATGCTAATGATGATAACAAGTTGATGATGAGAGACATGCTAATGATGATAACACGTTGATGATGAGAGACATGCTAACACCAACCCCAGTCACTCACGTTTTCCTTCTCCAACGTCTTTGGTGCCAGAATGATGATGAGAGACATGCTAATGATGGTAACACGTTGATGATGAGACATGCTAATGATGGTAACAAGTTGATGATGAGAGACATGCTAACACCAACCCCAGTCACTCACGTTTTCCTTCTCCAACGTCTTTGGTGCCAGAATGATGATGAGAGACATGCTAATGATGGTAACACGTTGATGATGAGACATGCTAATGATGGTAACAAGTTGATGATGAGAGACATGCTAACACCAACCCCAGTCACTCACGTTTTCCTTCTCCAACGTCTTTGGTGCCAGAATGATGATGAGAGACATGCTAATGATGGTAACAAGTTGATGATGAGAGACATGCTAATGATGGTAACAAGTTGATGATGAGACATGCTAATGATGGTAACACGATGATGAGAGACGTGCTAATGATGGTAACACGTTGATGAGACATGCTAATGATGGTAACAAGTTGATGATGAGAGACATGCTAATGATGGTAACACGTTGATGATGAGAGACATGCTAATGATGGTAACACGTTGATGATGAGACATGCTAATGATGGTAACACGATGATGAGAGACATGCTAATGATGGTAACACGATGATGAGAGACATGCTAATGATGGTAACACGTTGATGATGAGAGACATGCTAATGATGGTAACACGATGATGAGAGACATGCTAATGATGGTAACACGTTGATGATGAGAGACATGCTAATGATGGTAACACGTTGATGAGACATGCTAATGATGGTAACAAGTTGATGATGAGAGACATGCTAATGATGGTAACAAGTTGATGATGAGACATGCTAATGATGGTAACAAGTTGATGATGAGAGACATGCTAATGATGGTAACAAGTTGATGATGAGAGACATGCTAATGATGTTAACACGTTGATGATGAGACATGCTAATGATGGTAACACGATGATGAGAGACATGCTAATGATGGTAACACGTTGATGATGAGAGACATGCTAATGATGGCAACACGTTGATGATGACAGACATGCTAATGATGGTAACACGTTGAAGATGAGACATGCTAATGATGGTAACACGTTGATGATGAGAGACATGCTAATGATGGCAACACGATGATGAGAGACATGCTAATGATGGTAACACGATGATGAGAGACATGCTAATGATGGTAACACGTTGATGATGAGACATGCTAATGATGGTAACAAGTTGATGATGAGAGACATGCTAATGATGGTAACAAGTTGATGATGAGAGACATGCTAATGATGGTAACACGTTGATGATGAGACATGCTAATGATGGTAACAAGTTGATGATGAGAGACATGCTAATGATGGTAACAAGTTGATGATGAGAGACATGCTAATGATGATAACACGTTGATGATGAGAGACATGCTAATGATGTTAACACGTTGATGATGAGACATGCTAATGATGGTAACACGATGATGAGAGACGTGCTAATGATGGTAACACGTTGATGATGAGAGACATGCTAATGATGGTAACACGTTGATGATGAGACATGCTAATGATGGTAACACGTTGATGATGAGACATGCTAATGATGGTAACACGTTGATGATGAGACATGCTAATGATGGTAACAAGTTGATGATGAGACATGCTAATGATGGTAACAAGTTGATGATGAGACATGCTAATGATGGTAACAAGTTGATGATGAGACATGCTAATGATGGTAACAAGTTGATGATGAGAGACATGCTAATGATGGTAACAAGTTGATGATGAGACATGCTAATGATGGTAACAAGTTGATGATGAGAGACATGCTAATGATGGTAACAAGTTGATGATGAGAGACATGCTAATGATGGTAACACGTTGATGATGAGACATGCTAATGATGGTAACACGATGATGAGAGACATGCTAATGATGGCAACACGTTGATGATGAGAGACATGCTAATGATGGCAACACGTTGATGATGACAGACATGCTAATGATGGTAACACGTTGATGATGAGACATGCTAATGATGGTAACAAGTTGATGATGAGAGACATGCTAATGATGGTAACAAGTTGATGATGAGAGACATGCTAATGATGGTAACAAGTTGATGATGAGAGACATGCTAATGATGATAACACGTTGATGATGAGAGACATGCTAATGATGGTAACACGTTGATGATGAGAGACATGCTAATGATGGTAACAAGTTGTTGATGAGACATGCTAATGATGGTAACACGTTGATGATGAGAGACATGCTAATGATGGTAACACGTTGATGATGAGAGACATGCTAATGATGGTAACACGTTGATGATGAGAGACATGCTAATGATGGTAACAAGTTGATGATGAGAGACATGCTAATGATGGTAACAAGTTGATGATGAGAGACATGCTAACACCAACCCCAGTCACTCACGTTTTCCTTCTCCAACGTCTTTGGTGCCAGAATGAATGGCGGCTGATTTTTGTTTTCTTCACGCAGTTTCACTGGAGCATCCTGGGCCAGGCCAAAGTCCACCAGGGCATAGCTGAAACAGGTGAAATAGATGGACTATTGGAACAGAAGACAGGCAGACAGACAGAAGCAGTTTCACTGGATCATCCTGGGCCAGGCCAAAGTCCACCAGGGCATAGCTGAAACAGGTGAAATAGATGGACTATTGGAACAGAAGACAGAAGCAGTTTCACTGGATCATCCTGGGCCAGGCCAAAGTCCACCAGGGCATAGCTGAAACAGAGGTGAAATAGATGGACTATTGGAACAGAAGACAGACAGACAGAAGCAGTTTCACTGGAGCATCCTGGGCCAGGCCAAAGTCCACCAGGGCATAGCTGAAACAGATGGACTATTGGAACAGAAGACAGGCAGACAGACAGAAGCAGTTTCACTGGATCATCCTGGGCCAGGCCAAAGTCCACCAGGGCATAACTGAAACAGAGGTGAAATAGATGGACTATTGGAACAGAAGACAGGCAGACAGAAGCAGTTTCACTGGATCATCCTGGGCCAGGCCAAAGTCCACCGGGGCATAGCTGAAGCAGAGGTGAAATAGATGGACTATTGGAACAGAAGACAGACAGACAGAAGCAGTTTCACTGGATCATCCTGGGCCGGGCCAAAGTCCACCAGGGCATAGCTGAAACAGAGGTGAAATA
>CM065705.1:815406-827906 GCA_017654935.2 Phymorhynchus buccinoides | reverse complement strand
TATAGTATTGTGTTGTATTATATCGTATTGTGCTGTTCTTCAGACACAGCTCCACCCCTGAAACAGTGCACACCATATTATATTGTATAGTATTGTGTTGTATTATATCGTATTGTGCTGTTCTTCACACAGCTCCACCCCTGAAACAGTGCACACCATATTATATTGTATAGTATTGTGTTGTATTATATCGTATTGTGTTGTTCTTCAGACACAGCTCCACCCCTGAAACAGTGCACACCATATTATATTGTATAGTATTGTGTTGTATTATATCGTATTGTGCTGTTCTTCAGACACAGCTCCACCCCTGAAACAGTGCACACCATATTATATTGTATAGTATTGTGTTGTATTATATCGTATTGTGTTGTTCTTCAGACACAGCTCCACCCCTGAAACAGTGCACACCATATTATATTGTATAGTATTGTGTTGTATTATATCGTATTGTGCTGTTCTTCAGACACAGCTCCACCCCTGAAACAGTGCACACCATATTATATTGTATAGTATTGTGTTGTATTATATTGTATTGTGCTGTTCTTCAGACACAGCTCCACCCCTGAAACAGTGCACACCATATTATATTGTATAGTATTGTGTTGTATTATATTGTATTGTGTTGTTCTTCAGACACAGTTCCACCCCTGAAACAGTGCACACCATATTATATTGTATAGTATTGTGTTGTATTATATCGTATTGTGTTGTTCTTCAGACACAGCTCCACCCCTGAAACAGTGCACACCATATTATATTGTATAGTATTGTGTTATATTATATTGTATTGTGTTGTTCTTCAGACACAGCTCCACCCCTGAAACAGTGCACACCATATTATATTGTATAGTATTGTGTTGTGTTATATTGTATTGTGTTGTTCTTCAGACACAGCTCCACCCCTGAAACAGTGCACACCATATTATATTGTATAGTATTGTGTTGTATTATATCGTATTGTGTTGTTCTTCAGACACAGCTCCACCCCTGAAACAGTGCACACCATATTATATTGTATAGTATTGTGTTGTATTATATTGTATTGTGTTGTTCTTCAGACACAGCTCCACCCCTGAAACAGTGCACACCATATTATATTGTATAGTATTGTGTTGTATTATATCGTATTGTGCTGTTCTTCACACAGCTCCACCCCTGAAACAGTGCACACCATATTATATTGTATAGTATTGTGTTGTGTTATATTGTATTGTGTTGTTCTTCAGACACAGCTCCACCCCTGAAACAGTGCACACCATATTATATTGTGCCATATTGTGTTATATTGTATTGTATTGTGTTATATTGTATTTGTGTTGTTCTTCAGACACAGCTCCACCCCTGAAACAGTGCACACCATATTATATTATTTTGTGCCATATTGTGTTATATTGTATTGTATTGTGTTTATATTGTATTGTGTTGTTCTTCAGACACAGTTCCACCCCTGAAACAGTGCACACCATATTATATTATATTGTGCCATATTGTGTTATATTGTATTGTATTGTGTTGTGTTGTTCTTCAGACACAGCTCCACCCCTGAAACAGTGCACACCATATTATATTATATTGTGCCATATTGTATTGTATTATATTGTATTGTGTTGTTCTTCAGACACAGCTCCACCCCTGAAACAGTGCACACCATATTATATTATATTGTGCCATATTGTGTTATATTGTGTTGTTCTTCAGACACAGCTCCACTCCGATCATGTTCCTCTGGTCCATGAAACAGTGCACAGACCTGTTTACCCCTATTTTGCAAAGTTGTAATTTCTTAAACAAAAAAACGTAATTTTGAAAAAACACCTGTAATCCAATGCGTATGAACGTCGATATCGTACTGACCTGAGTGTGCAATACTAATGTCCGTCGAGCAGTAGACACAGAACACATGCTCGGCACCTAGTGCTGAATGACATATTCCTGGAATTTTTAGGTCACATTCCTGGAATTTCTGTGCCATTTAAGTGACTTTTGATGTCTTTCTTTTGATTTTTTCGACCAGAAGTTACAGAAGCTTCGGAATGCACTCGCTTGGATACCATTTTTAAACAGAAACGGAAATGGTGCGAAATGACTTTTCACCGCATCGCTTCAAAAGCTTCGCTTACCGACGCAACTGTAGTGGGATTTTTTATATTTAGGATTTTATTTTCCCGTATTTTTTTCTCGTTGCTGTAATTTGATTTTTCCCGTAAATATTATGGCAAAATCGTAAAGGTAAACAGGTCTGCAGTGCACACCATAATATTATATTATATTAGGTAATATTGTATTGTATTATATCGTATTACATTGTATTGTATTATATTGTGTCATATTGTATTGTATTATATTATATTGTTATATTGTAGTGTGTTGTATTGTGTTGTTCTTCAGACATAACTCCACCCCGATCACGTTCCTCTGGCCCCTGAAACATATTATTATTATATTGTATATGCAAAGAAACTCTATGGAGAGTCGGACAACAGAAACAAAAATAAACACCCGAAAGGTGCTGATGGGACCCAGAGATGCACCAGTCACGCCTGCCCTATCAACATGAGAGCAGCCCTGCTCCAGCCCTGGAAGGCCGTGTTGTGTTACTGGGGAGCAGACACACATGGGACATTCCACTAAGTATACAGAGGCACACAGCTACTCCCGGCTTGGATACGATGCCGGACAACAGAGGCACACAGCTACAGTGGTACCCCTCTAATAAGATGCTCGCAAATGCCACTTCTCCTCACATACGACTGATTTTTTTTTCCCCGAACACATTCCACTATATATCCTATGCCGCAAATACGACTTTTCCTGAGTTCCGACTTACGACCCGATTTCAGGGGTTGAGATGCGACCACAATCTTATCTTTTTGCAGTCAAGTTCGTGCAAATCGATCTCTCGATGAAAAGCAGACGAACTCGTGATCGAAAGTCATGGCAACGGGTCCGATGGCAACTTCGATGGCCCATGTTGCACTCACACACAAACTACACATAACAGTACAGACCTAATCTTCGCCATAACGGACCTACTAAATACTGGATTATGCACAACGACACAACAACACAAAACATGACAAAGTAACGCTCTGGCAGTTCATTTTTAGTCACAGTTTGCACACACAGAACTTTTACCGCGCATACAACTCGGCTGACAAAATGGCGCCGCATACACCGCAGATACGAAATCACGGCAAACGCTAATGCGCCAGCTGCTTTCATTTATCGGATTTTGTGAGTTGTTTGCATTCAGCGAGAGTTGTAGTGCACACACTAACGCCGATTTATCAGTCTGATAGCGGAAAGGAGCTTGGTCCTCTAATAAGATCACCCCTCAGATAAGACTTTTTTTTCACCGCACTTTCAAGGTCTTATTAGAGGGGTACCACTGTACTCCCAATGTTATATTGTATTGTACACACTCATCAAGCAAGCTATGACTATGGGTGTTCTTCTGTCACCACTTAAAACACACTATATTTCTATATGTTATATTGTATTGTACACACTCATCAAGCAAGCTGCGCAAAAACTAACCACCACCACCACCCACACACACCACAGAAAATCAATTTTTACCCTAGCAGTTGCAGACAGCGCAGTTCTGTGATCATGCGGTTAGGGTGTGACACACACACACAGAGCTCTTTACCCTAGCAGTTGCAGACATCGTAGTTCGGTGATCATGCGGTTAGGGTGTGACACACACACACAGAGCTTTACCCTAGCAGTTGCAGACATCGTAGTTTGGTGATCAATCGGTTAGGGTGTAACACACACACACAGAGCTCTTTACCCTAGCAGTTGCAGACAGCGTAGTTCGGTGATCATGCGGTTAGGGTGTGACACACACACACACAGAGCTTTACCCTAGCAGTTGCAGACATCGTAGTTCGGTGATCATGCGGTTAGGGTGTGACACACACACACAGAGCTCTTTACCCTAGCAGTTGCAGATATCGTAGTTCGGTGATCATGCGGTTAGGGTGTGACACACACACACACACACAGAGCTCTTTACCCTAGCAGTTGCAGACATCGTAGTTCGGTGATCATGCGGTTAGGGTGTGACACACACACACATACACACAGAGCTTTACCCTAGCAGTTGCAGACATCGTAGTTCGGTGATCATGCGGTTAGGGTGTGACACACACACACACACACACAGAGCTTTACCCTAGCAGTTGCAGACAGCGTAGTTCTGTGATCATGCGGTTAGGGTGTGACACACACACACAGAGCTCTTTACCGTAGCAGTTGCAGATATCGTAGTTCGGTGATCATGCGGTTAGGGTGTGACACACACACACACAGAGCTTTACCCTAGCAGTTGCAGACAGCGTAGTTCGGTGATCATGCAGTTAGGGTGTGACACACACACACACACAGAGCTTTACCCTAGCAGTTGCAGACAGCGTAGTTCGGTGATCATGCGGTTAGGGTGTGACACACACACACAGAGCTTTACCCTAGCAGTTGCAGACATCGTAGTTCGGTGATCATGCGGTTAGGGTGTGACACACACACACAGAGCTTTACCCTAGCAGTTGCAGACAGCGTAGTTCGGTGATCATGCGGTTAGGGTGTGACACACACACACAGAGCTCTTTACCCTAGCAGTTGCAGACATCGTAGTTCGGTGATCATGCGGTTAGGGTGTGACACACACACACTCACACACAGAAACTTTACCTAGCAGTTGTGCAAATCGTAGTTCGGTGATCATGCAGTTAGCGGTGTGACACACACACACACAGAGCTTTACCCTAGCAGTTGCAGACAGCGCAGTTCGGTGATCATCTGCGGTTAGGGTGCAACACACACACACACTCACACACACAGACTTTTTACCCTAGCAGTTGCAGACATCGTAGTTCGGTGATCATGCAGTTAGGGTGTGACACACACACACACACAGAGCTTTACCCTAGCAGTTGCAGACAGCGCAGTTCGGTGATCATGCGGTTAGGGTGCAACACACACACACACTCACACACAGAACTTTACCCTAGCAGTTGCAGACAGCGCAGTTCGGTGATCATGCGGTTAGGGTGTGAGGTGGGAATGACGTGCTTCAGGGCAAACTGCTGCTTGATGTCCTTAGGATGCTTCAGACTGGCCACAAACACCGAGCTGAACGTGCCTGAAAATGACATCATCATAATTACAGCAATGCAAAAACCATACTAACTTAGTAACTAACCATAATAATAATAACAATAATGCAAAAACCATACTAACTTAGTAACAAACATAATAATTATAACAATGCAAAAACCATACTAACTTAGTAACTAACATAATAATGATAACAATACCATACTAACTTAGTAACTACCATAATAATAACAACAATGCAAAAACCATACTAACTAAGTAACTAACATAATAATTATAACAATACCATACTAACTTAGTAACTACCATAATAATAACAACAATACAAAAACCATACTTAGTAACTAACATAATAATTATAACAATACAAAAAACCATACTAACTTAGTAACTACCATAATAATTATAACAATACAAAAACCATACTAACTTAGTAACTAACATAATAATTATAACAATACAAAAAACATACTAACTTAGTAACTAACATAATAATTATAACAATACAAAAAACATACTAACTTAGTAACTAACATAATAATTATAACAATACAAAAACCATACTAACTTAGTAACTAACATAATAATTATAACAATACCATACTAACTTAGTAACTAACATAATAATTATAACAATGCAAAAACCATACTAACTTAGTAACTACCATAATAATTATAACAATACAAAAACCATACTAACTTAGTAACTACCATAATAATAATAACAATGCAAAAACCATACTAACTTAGTAACTAGCATAATAATTATAACAATACAAAAACCATACTAACTTAGTAACTAACATAATAATTATAACAATACAAAAAACATACTAACTTAGTAACTAACATAATAATTATAACAATGCAAAAAACATACTAACTTAGTAACTAACATAATAATTATAACAATACAAAAAACATACTAACTTAGTAACTAACATAATAATTATAACAATGCAAAAACCATACTAACTTAGTAACTAACATAATAATTATAACAATACAAAAACCATACTAACTTAGTAACTACCATAATAATTATAACAATGCAAAAACCATACTAACTTAGTAACTACCATAATAATTATAACAATACAAAAACCATACTAACTTAGTAACTACCATAATAATTATAACAATGCAAAAACCATACTAACTAAGTAACTAACATAATAATTATAACAATGCAAAAACCATACTAACTTAGTAACTAACATAATAATTATAACAATACAAAAAACATACTAACTTAGTAACTAACATAATAATTATAACAATACAAAAAACATACTAACTTAGTAACTAACATAATAATTATAACAATGCAAAAACCATACTAACTAAGTAACTAACATAATAATTATAACAATACCATACTAACTTAGTAACTACCATAATAATAACAATACAAAAACCATACTTAGTAACTAACATAATAATTATAACAATACAAAAACCATACTAACTTAGTAACTAACATAATAATTATAACAATACAAAAAACATACTAACTTAGTAACTAACATAATAATTATAACAATACAAAAACCATACTAACTTAGTAACTAACATAATAATTATAACAATACAAAAACCATACTAACTTAGTAACTAACATAATAATTATAACAATACAAAAACCATACTAACTTAGTAACTAACATAATAATTATAACAATGCAAAAACCATACTAACTTAGTAACTAACATAATAATTATAACAATACAAAAACCATACTAACTTAGTAACTAACATAATAATTATAATACAAAAACCATACCAACTTAGTAACTAACATAATAATTATAACAATACAAAAATAATACTAAGTAACTAACATGATAATTATAACAATACAAAAACCATACTAACTTAGTAACTAACATAATAATTATAACAATGTTTGATTGCGCATGCGCTGAGGCGAAGACGTCGAGCTCTGAGCTGCGACTTTTATTGAGGAAATTCAATTTTAAAGCTTCAATTTTAGCTCAACATTTTTATCCGACTTCAGGATTTTATTCCCTAGAAGTGATTTTGAGAAAATTTCGCCGAGAAAATATTTTTTTCGGCGCTAGCAGCATTTGACAGGAGGCGGAGTTAATTTGTACTCACCACCCAGTTATTATTGCATGGCGGCACTTTCATTTTGATTCAGTGCACCCTATGTTTGACTAACCGTGTTGTTCTTACCAGTGCAAGCATAAGGTAAGGTTGTTTTACATTTTAATATTTGCAAGAATGACGCGACGAGGTGGTCCTGGTAAAACAGGCAACCAAAAGAACAGCGAAAGCTCACAGAAAGAGGGCGGAACTAATCAGGTGATGAAGAAAATGCAAATGTTTCAGTGCCAAGTTTGTGACAGTGCTGTTGCAGACGGTGACAAAGGGGTGCAATGTCAACATTGCGATAGATGGTTTCACAAAGATTGCGAGAAAATAAGTGACGATGAATATGCCATTCTGGACAAGGGGAGGGTTAATATACAGTGGGTTTGCTCGCCATGTTGCAAGGCTGAAAAAGACAAAACAAGTAAACTTGAGACAAAGATCGACAAACTGACTGCCCTGACCCGAAAAATGACTGACAGACTGTCACAGCTTGAGATAGGCATACATAACTCAGGGGAGGGTCTTGAAATAAAGATAGAGAAGATGGAGGAGGAAAAACTAGCAGAAGCTCTGGATGAGAGAAGGGAGAGAGAAACAGGAAAAGACAACCTGATCATAGTCAATGTGCCAGAAAGCAACAAAGTGACAGCAGAAGAAAAGAAAAGGGAGGACATAGACACTGCTAAAAACCTGTTCACCAAAGTCTGCCCAGATCTTGCTGATCTGGAAATCTATGAGCCTGTCAGGCTCGGCAGACCTGGTGGCAACAAACCAAGACTGCTGAGGGTAAAGGTCAGTTCAGAAGAGGACAAAACAAAAATTGTGAGGAATGCGTATCAGCTAAACAAGGGTGCGACTAAAGCAGAGGACAGGGTATATATCAATCCTGACTACACCCCACAAGAAAGACAAAAACAAAAGACACTCAGAGACCAGCTAAGGGAAAGAAGGGGACAGCCTGGGGGGGATGATCTGGTGATCAGGAACGGGGAGATAGTAAAAAGACCAAAGAGGGAAGACGCGGGAGAGGCAGACAAAAAACAGTGACGTGAACTTGTTGACGAAAACGAAACAAATGTACATAGTTTTAAAGGCAGTTTTAAAGGTAGTTTTAATAAAGGATGTAGAAAAATTGAAGAGCCGTGTTTTAACGGTTTTTTTACACTAATGCTGATGGTATGATAAACAAGAAAAGCGAACTTCTTCTCCAAATAGATGAATATGAGCCCAAAATTATTGCTATCATTGAGACCATTCCGAAAAATGTAAAAGAATTTGTACCTTCGGAATACAGCTTAGACAATTATAACAAGTTCCATAATGAAAGCCCTAGCCGTGGAGTAGCTTTGTTCTTCGACAAAACCTTACATGTACAAGAATGCACTGCCCTAAACAATAACACATTTCAAGAGGCAGTCTGGTGCCAATTCCAAACACAGGATAAAGAGAAAATTTTAGTTGGATGCATTTACAAAAGACCCAATACCACTGAAGAAAACTTACAAAAACTATATGAAATTCTAAGAGATGATGAAATAAAAAAAATATGACAAAGTTTTAATCATGGGTGATTTTAACTTCCCTAATAAGATGGGATGGACAGTGGACAAATGCAAAAGATAATGATTTTATTGAAATGTTAGGAGATCGTTTTATGTTCCAAATGGTGAACAAGCCCACAAGGACAAGAAGAAAATATTCTCGACTTAATCTTAGTAAATGATTCTCAAATGATATCTGACATCATACATTCTAATCCCCTCGGTAAGAGTGACCACCAAGTCTTAAATTTGTCCATGTACGCAAGGGTACATAATACAGAGTTTAGAACAAACAGTAATATATAATATGAAAAAAGGAAATTTTTTACAAATGAGACAGGATTTTTTAAATCACAGTTGGGACCACAAGCCGAAAAAACTTTGTACAACATGAGTGTTGATGATTGTTGGCAGGACACAAAAGATAAAATTCATTTCTCAATGGACAACAATATACCAAAAATAAAAGGTAATATTAAGAATAAAAATAAAAAGTATAAACCCTATCGGATGTCACTGGGATTAAGAAAAAGTGTAAGAAAAAAGAACAGACTTTATAGAAGATACTTGGAAAATGGTAAATCTAAAGCTAGTAAACGTTACCGAGATTATAGAATTGAGAGATAGGAGCTCTAAGCAGATGAGGAGGGAGACAAAAGACCATGAAAAACAAATAGCAAAAAACTGTAAGCTAAATCCCAAGCTGTTTTGGAAGTACATTAATTCTAAGCTCAAGTTATGTACTGGCGTCAGTTCACTTAAAGATAAACAGGGAGACATAGTCACAGCTGACCAGGATAAAGCTAACGTTTTGAATGATTATTTTGCTAGTGTTTTCACTAAAGAAAATACAGATTCCTTGCCTCAAATTAAAGATGAATCACCAGCTGACTGTACAGACATTGTTATTACAGTAGAAGCTATAAAGAATAAACTTAAACACTTAGATGTGAACAAAGCCCAGGGGCCAGATAAGGTCCCAGCCAGAGTACTAAAAGAAATACATACAGAACTAGCACTTCCTTTAACAATTTTGTTCAATAAAAGTTTAGAATCAGAGGAACTCCCAGTAGATTGGAAAACGGCAGAGGTTATAGCCATTTATAAAAAAGGAACAAGAACAGATCCGGGAAATTACAGGCCTGTGAGCCTCACATGTATAACATGTAAAATTTTAGAACAGTTTGTTCGGGACGCAATTGTTAAACACATGACTGATTCGATCTGTATACAGACTGCCAACATGGATTCAGAGCAGGGCGTTCTTGTATGACCCAGCTATTAGATGTGATGGACGATTTTACTAAACTGTTGGAAGACAAGGAGGCTTTCGATATTGTATACTTGGATTTTAGGAAGGCCTTTGATTCTGTGCCGCACGAAAGACTTCTCCTAAAACTACAGGCATATGGCATAACTGGGAACATACTAAGGTGGGTAAGACATTTCCTAAAAGGCAGATCACAAAAGGTGCAGGTTGGGGCAAAACTATCATCTAACATTGACGTTTTAAGTGGCATTCCCCAGGGTAGTATCCTGGGGCCAATACTTTTTACAATTTTTATCAATGATCTCCCGGAGGAAATACAAAGTGTCTGTAAGATATTCGCAGACGATACCAAACTTTACAACTGTTCTAAACATTCAGACATAATACAAAATGACATAGATAAACCTATAGAATGGTCAGAAAAGTGGAATCTCTATTTTAATGCAGGAAAGTGCAAAGTCATGCATGTGGGCTATGACAATCAAAATGAAACTTATGAAATTTCCCACGGTTCAGCTAAACATGTTTTGGAAACTTGTTCAGATGAAAAAGACTTAGGAGTCATATTTGCAAAAACCATACTTAGTAACTAACATAATAATTATAACAATGCAAAAATCATACTAACTTAGTAACTAACATAATAATTATAACAATGCAAAAATCATACTAACTTAGTAACTAACATAATAATTATAACAATACAAAAAACATACTAACTTAGTAACTAACATAATATTATGGGTCTCCCCAATAAAGACCTGATTATGGGTCTCCCATATAAAGACCTGATTATGGGTCTCCCCAATAAAGACCTGATTATGAGTCTCCCCTATAAAGACCTGATTATGGGTCTCCCCTATAAAGACCTGATTATGGGTCTCCCCTATAAAGACCTGATTATGGGTCTCCCCAATAAAGACCTGATTATGGGTCTCCCCTATAAAGACCTGATTATGGGTCTCCCCTATAAAGACCTGATTATGGGTCTCCCCTATAAAGACCTGATTATGGGTCTCCCCAATAAAGACCTGATTATGGGTCTCCCCTATAAAGACCTGATTATGGGTCTCCCCTATAAAGACCTGATTATGGGTCTCCCCTATAAAGACCTGATTATGGGTCTCCCCAATAAAGACCTGATTATGGGTCTCCCATATAAAGACCTGATTATGGGTCTCCCCAATAAAGACCTGATTATGGGTCTCCCATATAAAGACCTGATTATGGGTCTCCCCAATAAAGACCTGATTATGGGTCTCCCCTATAAAGACCTGATTATGGGTCTCCCCAATAAAGACCTGATTATGGGTCTCCCCTATAAAGACCTGATTATGGGTCTCCCCTATAAAGACCTGATTATGGGTCTCCCCTATAAAGACCTGATTATGGGTCTCCCCTATAAAGACCTGATTATGGGTCTCCCCTATAGACTTATTGCGATTAGAATACATGAATACATCTGTATCGTTAAAAATTCGGGACTTTCCTGGAGTTGCACTGCCTCCGGGATCGTTCCCACCATCTTTGTTATCTACTGATGTCCCATATGTGTCTGTTCCAGATCGGAGGATGTTCAGAGTTTCATCATACCCGACCTGATTATGGGCCTCCCTATAAAGACCTGTTGGGCGATTGTTTCAAGTTGTCGGATTGTTTCAAGTTGTCAAAGGGAGGTTCCATTGTTTCAAGTTGTAAGAGGTTCCATTGTTTCAAGTTGTCAAAGGGAGGTTCCATTGTTTCAATCAAAGGGAGGTTCCATTGTTTCAAGTTGTCCCTATAAAGACCTGATTATGGGCGATTGTTTCAAGTTGTCAAAGGGAGGTTCCATTGTTTCAAGTTGTCAAAGGGAGGTTCCATTGTTTCAAGTTGTCAAAGGGAGGTTCCATTGTTTCAAGTTGTCAAAGGGAGGTTCCATTGTATCAAGTTGTCAAAGGGAGGTTCCATTGTATCAAGTTGTCAAAGGGAGGTTCCATTGTATCAAGTTGTCAAAGGGAGGTTCCATTGTATCAAGTTGTCAAAGGGAGGTTCCATTGTATCAAGTTGTCAAAGGGAGGTTCCATTGTATCAAGTTGTCAAAGGGAGGTTCCATTGTATCAAGTTGTCAAAGGGAGGTTCCATTGTTTCAAGTTGTCAAAGGGAGGTTCCATTGTTTCAAGTTGTCAAAGGGAGGTTCCATTGTTTCAAGTTGTCAAAGGGAGGTTCCATTGTTTCAAGTTGTCAAAGGGAGGTTCCATTGTTTCAAGTTGTCAAAGGGAGGTTCCATTGTATCAAGTTGTCAAAGGGAGGTTCCATTGTTTCAAGTTGTCAAAGGGAGGTTCCATTGTATCAACATCATTTTTATTGCCCTCATCGTTCCCCATTTTATTCATGACATTGAAGTGACTGGGGACTTCAGTCAGGCACAATACTATCATCTGATCAATATTATCATTATCACCATTATCCT
>CM065705.1:774298-814906 GCA_017654935.2 Phymorhynchus buccinoides | reverse complement strand
CTGGCACACCCTAGAGATACAACAGATCAGTGAGATATTCTGGACAGGAAGACTCGATAGATTTGAAGCAGAGAGAGGGGGGGTTGGGGGGGGGGGCCAATAGTTGCTAGGATATTCTTGGCTGAACAGGGAGCCAGTGGAGAGAACGCAGCAATGGAGTTATAATGGTCATATTTAGAAGAGCGGAAGTTGAGACGGGCAGTTTGATTTTGAACTTTTTGAAGTTTGTTATGAGATGAGAGGGGAGAGGGGGAGCCAGACAAGAGCGCATTACAGTAATCATGCAAGGCGGGATAGTACAGATGCACTCAAATGGCAGATAGAAGCAATTCGGCGGAGTTCAAGAAAGCAAGTACGACAGATATTGCTGAGATGCTGTTGAAAGGACAGGGGGTTGTTTAAATCTATCCCGTGTACACGCTTCTGTATCTGTTCAAATATATCCGTCAATGGTCAAATTGGCTCTGACCTTAATGAAAATCCAAACATAATTATCAAGTTGTCTATGTTTTATTTATAAAGCTTTTGTTTTGCGCAAAGAAAGTATGAGTTGTTCAAAGGGTCATCATGTGTTTAATATTCACATTTGTTGCACCGCAGACACTGAGTATGAGTTACACTTAATTATGGTGCATGTTTATATTTAGTGTAACTACTGGATGCAAGTTGATACATTAGGGTCCTACGCACCACACGTGTGTGAAACTACTTCATGTGGTGTAGGCCTATATGCCATGTTTGAGGAGAATTACTTTTTTTTTGTACCTTCGTGGTTGTATTATATTTCACCCGTGTTCTTTTCTGGAATGTGAACTCTACTGTTATGGTTTTTTATGGACCTGAGGCCCTAACGCCATTTAAACATTTTTTAAAGACTAGTTGACTTTGACTCTCTCTCTTCTCTCTCTCTCTCTCTCTCTCGTCACTCTCTCTCTCTCTCGCTCTCGCTCTCTCTCTCTCCTCTCTCTCTCGCCCTCCCCCTCTCTCTCTCCCTCTCTCTCTTCCCCCTCTCTCTCCCCCCTCTCTCTCCCCCTCTCTCTATCCCCCCCTCTCTCGTCCTCTCTCTCTCCCCCCCCCCTCTCTCTCTCTCTCTCTCTCACACCTCACTCTCTCTCTCCCCCCCCTCTCTCTCTCTCCTATCTCCCCCCCCTCTCTCTCCCCCCCTCTCTCTCTACTTTCATGCCATTCTTTTTGATGGTCACATGCAAGTATTTACCACATCAGTGACTCATTATACACTGTGTTCAATCCAGGCTACATGGCTTATCGTGAAGTGCTCTCAAGGGGCCGACTAACACGTGCGATTTCAGTCGTACGACTCTCCAACTGTGACTGGTGATATCTGCGAGGCATGGTTCTCGTGAAATACTACCGTCAACACGAATCCCATGAAATGTCCTGTTGTTGTTCACTGTGCTCGAGTAGACCCCAATGCAGGAATCTCACAAAATGTCTGATACAATGTCTGCTATTTCAACAGATTCATTTAGACACGAGTTTCACAAAATGTCTGATGCAATGTTTGCTATTTCTACAGATTCATTTAGACACGAGTTTCACAAAATGTCTGATGCAATGTTTGCTATTTCTACAGATTCATTTAGACACGAGTTTCACAAAATGTCTGATGCAATGTTTGCTATTTCTACAATCATGCCTCATATATAGTGAACAAAACTAGTAGGATTTCCTCAGATTCATTTAGGCCCGAGTCTCGCAAAAATGCTCATACAAGTCTGGTATTCAACAGATTCCTTTAGACAAGAGTCTCATAAAATGTCTTGATACGATGTCTGGTATTCAACAATTCATGCGCAAATACAGTGAATGAAAACTAGTTGGATTTATCAGATTCATTTAGACAGTAGTGTTTCAGGAGAATCATGCCTCACATGTGTCACGGGTGGACAGTCGTATGATTGAAATCGCATGCGTGAGTCTGCCCTTCAGTTATCATCACTGATAACTTTAGTTCAGTTATCACCACTGATAACTCGGCTGGTTATTGTGACACCGACAGTTATCATCCTCACCCTTATGACCGGACTTTAGTGGCCTACTCAAATGGCTTTCATTTCAATCATTGGCCTTTTAGGGGCCTACTCAAATGGCTTTCATTTCAATCATTGGCCTTTAGGGGCCTTCTCAAATGGCTTTCATTTCAATCATTGGCCTTTAGGGGCCTACTGAAATGGCTTTCATTTCAATCATTGGACATTAGGGGCCTACTGAAATGGCTTTCATTTTAATCATTGGACTTTAGGGGCCTACTCAAATGGCTTTCATTTCAATCATTGGCCTTTAGGGGCCTACTCAAATGGCTTTCATTTCAATCATTGGCCTTTAGGGGCCTACTCAAATGGCTTTCATTTTAATAATTGGCCTTTAGGGGCCTACTCAAATGGCTTTCATTTCAATCATTGGCCTTTAGGGGCCTACTCAAATGGCTTTCATTTTAATCATTGGCCTTTAGGGGCCTACTCAAATGGCTTTCATTTCAATCATTGGCCTTTAGGGGCCTACTCAAATGGCTTTCATTTCAATCATTGGTCTTTTACACACGAAGTTCAGAGCATGACACAGGCACGTCGCTGACAAATAAATCCTATTGCATTCAAGCTGTAAGTGGCATATACGGCACGTATTTTTTTAGGGGCCTACTAGAAATGGCCTCATTTCAGTCATTGGCCTTTTAGGGGCCTACTCAAATTATTATTATTATTAGAACATTTAGAACGCCTAATCAATTTAATTGCCCTAGGCGTTTACAATATAAAAATATAATATACACATATAACACCACATAATAGTATAATATTTAACATATAGCATAAAGTATCAAAATCCAGGGAAATAAAAATTACACAAACACCCAAAGACGGTCAGACAAACAGACACAGAATTACACACACATACATGCGCGCGTGAGCGCGCGCACACTCATACGTACATACACCACGCAGTACACACACTCACACAGATAATTGAAATATGCGCTCACCAAGCGCAGACGTTCTCTCTCAGACATGCACACACCAAGTCATGAAGGAAGGGATTAGTAGTTATTTAGGAAACAGATGAGTTTTGAGATGGCGTTTGAATGTGGGCAGAGAGGATGAGTATCTGAGAGAGTGAGGCAACTGATTCCAAGTAACAGGAGCTTGATAGGAGAAAGAGCGTTGACCAAAGGTTTTAGTGCGGACAGTGGGGATACAACAGAGACGGGTGTCAGATGAGGAATGCAGAGCTCGAGATGGTGTGTAGAGATGCAACAGAGCAGTGAGGTATTCAGGACAGGAAGACTCGATAGATTTGTAGCAGAGAGAGGCAATCTTGTAGGATATTCTTTGCTGAACAGAGGAGCCAGTGGAGAGAACAGAGCAATGGAGTTATTTGGCCATATTTAGAAGAGCGGAAGATGAGACGGGCAGCATGATTTTGAACTTTTTGAAGTTTGTTGGATGTTGAGATGAGAGGGGGAGCCAGACAAGAGAGCATTACAGTAATCAAGACGGGATAGTATAAATGCAGGCAGACAAGAGCTTTTGTGGTATCTTCTGAAAGGAGATGGCGGATAGAAGCAATTCGGCGGAGTTCAAGAAAGCAAGTACGACAGATATTGCTGACATGCTGTTGAAAAGACAGGGTTTGATCAAGAGTTAACCAAGTTGCACCAAGGTTGCGGGCAGAAGGGAGAGAGAGACAGAGAGAGAGTGCATCGAGTCAATTAGTTTGATGGAGGATGGAAGAGGGAGGGGTGATTTTGAAGTTTTTGGTGGGGTGATCAAGATCAGTTTCAGATTTGCTCTTCATTAAGCTTCAGTTTGTTTTCTGTCATCCAGTCCTTCAGGTTGGCTACACAGGACTGGGTGCTTTGGATCATGGTGGGAAGGTTCGATAGTGGTCCAGAGATGTACAGCTGATTATCGTCAGAGAAAGAATGATGCTGAAGCAGGTATTGTTGAACAATAGAGGAGACAGGATAGGTGTAGAGAATGAAAAGTAGAGGGCCCAGGACAGAACCTTGTGGTACCCCATAGACCAAGGAAGAAGGTTTAGAAGAAAGACCATCGACAGAGACTACCTGTTGACGATCAGTGATGTAGGAATGTAACCAGCTGAGAACAGTGTCAGAAAGCCCAAACGAGTGATGCAGACGGGAAAGAAGGATAGAATGGTCAATAGTGTCAAAAGCAGCAGAGAGGTCTAAGAGGGTCAGGAGTGCGATATTGTTAGTCAAGGGCAGTCAGTATGTCGTTACAGATTTTGAGAAGAGCAGTCTCAGTACTATGGCCAGAGCGGTAAGCAGATTGAAGGGGATAGACAAGGTTGTTGGAGTGTAGGTGGTCTAACAGCTGATCAAGAACAACTCTCTCTAGAACTTTGGCAAGAAAGGGAAGATTTGATACAGGCCTGTAGTTCTTTAAGTTATCAGAATCAAGTGTGGGCTTTTTCAAGAGAGGTCTTACAACTGCAGATTTGAAAGAATGGCTTTCATTTTAATCATTGGCATTTAGGGGCCTACTGAAATGCTTTTCATGTTAATCATTGGCCTTTTAGGGGCCTACTCAAATGGCTTTCATTTTAATCATTGGCCTTTTCTATAGGGGCCTACTCAAATGGCTTTCATTTTAATCATTGGCCTTTTCTATAGGGGCCTACTCAAATGGCTTTCATTTCAATCATTGGCTGACTTTAGTTTCCAGTTTGGGCCAACAGTAAAGGTCCGAGGTCGGGCAACAAAAACAAAACAAACCAAAAATCTAATCTAAGTTGTTGACCCAGCCAGCCAGGTCTCGCTGATCGAGCCCCTACGACGTGGTGCTGAATCGACAGGAAGTACACCTAAGCAAGAGGGGGAAAGTTACTTTGTGTGTAGCTAAGTCACTGTGACTCTGCCTCCCTCTTTCTCTGTGTCAACCAGAAGGCCAGAAGGCCAGGTCAGGTCAGGTAGTTAGGACATTAGGCCTCGCGGCCTCTTCACTGTCCTGTCATTTTTGTTTGAACTTTTGCACAACTGAGAGGCTTTTATATTTTGTTTTCGGCAAATCTGCCTTTTAGTCCTGCTCATATTCAGGCGTCTGGAAAAAAAGAGAGAAAAAGGAAAGAGTGAAGCTGTAAAGACAGAGAGGGGGCAGATACTGACAGAGACAACAGAGGGAGAGGCATAAACAGAGAGACAGACAGACAGAGAGGGGGGCAGATACTGACACAGACAACAGAGACTAAACAGATGAACAGAGGGAGAGGCATAAACAGAGAGACAGAGAGACAGAGAGAGGGGGCAGATACTGACAGAGACAACAGAGGGAGAGGCATAAACAGAGAGACAGACAGACAGAGAGGGGGCAGATACTGACACAGACAACAGAGGGAGAGGCATAAACAGAGAGACAGACAGAGAGGGGGCAGATACTGACACAGACAACAGAGGGAGAGGCATAAACAGACAGACAGACAGAGAGGGGGCAGATACTGACAAAGACAACAGAGGGAGAGGCATAAACAGAGAGACAGACAGAGAGGGGGCAGATACTGACAAAGACAACAGAGGGAGAGGCATAAACAGAGAGACAGACAGACAGAGAGGGGGCAGATACTGACAAAGACAACAGAGGGAGAGGCATAAACAGAGAGACAGACAGACAGAGAGGGGGCAGATACTGACAAAGACAACAGAGGGAGAGGCATAAACAGAGAGACAGACAGAGAGGGGGCAGATACTGACAAAGACAACAGAGGGAGAGGCATAAACAGAGAGACAGACAGACAGAGAGGGGGCAGATACTGACAAAGACAACAGAGGGAGAGGCATAAACAGAGAGACAGAGACAGAGAGGGGGCAGATACTGACAAAGACAACAGAGGGAGAGGCATAAACAGAGAGACAGACACACAGACAGACAGACAGACAGACAGACAGAGAGGCAGAGACAGACAGAGACACAACAGAGGGACTCTGAGGCATAAACAGAGACAGAGACACACAGAGACAGACAGACAGACAGAGAGGCAGAGACAGACAGAGACAACAGAGGGACTCTGAGGCATAAACAGAGACAGAGACACAGAGACAGACAGACAGACAGAGAGGCAGAGACAGACAGAGACAACAGAGGGAGAGGCATAAACAGAGAGGCAGGGACACAGAGACAGACAAACAGACAGAGAGGCAGAGACAGACAGAGATGACACACAGAGACAGATTTGCACATATCATCATATAATAAAAAGGCAACTGTGTGTCTGTGTGTCTGTGTGTGTGTCTGAAACACAAAACGGGCCTTATAACTCCGCCGTTTTTCGACCGAATCGCTTCAAATTTGCTGTACTCAGCGTTGCAAGTACTTGGCGTTACCGATACTAGGCGTTACCGGTACTAGGCGTTACCGGTACCCGGCGTTGCGCTAGTTTCAGGTAAATAGATAAGTTAAAAGGGAAAGCACTCTAGTAGTAGCGGTGTAATCGAGTAACGCGCGCCAAGTTATGCTTGTTCATAAAGAGTGAAACAGGTAAATAATTGGCTTGTTTTTCTACTTTATGATACTGCAACCGCAGGAACGCTCAAAAGTTTTCACAAATTAGATACATTTTGGGAAGATTGTTTGTTTCCATACTAATATCATAAGTATTCAGTAATAATTAAAGTCAAGGCCGCTTCCTACTCACTACTGTAGTGACGTGAACATTTTTTTTATTTTTTTTTGTATAATGAAATAATTGGCACTACAAGAAAGAGCAACTAACTATTAAGATCTTTAGTAAGAATTAAATAGTTGAGGCCACCGAGAGAAAAATTAGGAATTTTTTTTAGTTTATTTTTTTTTTTTAGCATATGACTAGGAAATGTGTGACAGATTTCTTCCAACAATCAAGATGATTGAAAGCTGAATAAAACTCCACTATTTTTTGTAGAAAAACAATACTCACAGATAGTGTATTGTCTGTAGAACCTATAATGTAGCTTTTTTGAGAAAAGAAGCTCTTCAATATTTGTTATTGCATAAAAAAAATATTTCAGTCGAAGAAATCTTCTTAGTTCGGCTTTCCGGCGCCCCCTTACCATGCGCTCGTCTCGTGCATTGACGTATTTATTTGCGTAATCGTCATCAAACTGACGTATTGATGATCAATACGTCAGTCGTCCGGGCATAGATCGAACAAAAAACAATCAAACTTTCATTGTTCTAAATTTTTAGGAAGTTTCAAAACAACGCATGTGCAACATTTAACACTTACATTTTAAGCTTTGAAACAAACATATGTCATTTTCTGATGCCGCTGGTCGAATGAAGTAAAGTATTGTAAGATTAAGCACTTAAATCAGCTTACAACAATACAAGCAAGAATCGCATTGCTGTTTTTGAGTCCGTCATTCAGTTTGAAAACAGAAGTGCGCATGCGTTGTCATCGGCCTTGACCTTGACCTTTCACACGCGTCATTTCCTATATGAAAATAAAACGGAAAATACACCTCGATTTTTGGGGCACCGATAAATATGACTGGGGTCACCCAAATCTTTCTAAAAAATTGATCAAGCTTCACACCGATGATTAATCTTACTGCGACCATACTTTGTTGGCGCGCCTCGGGCACATCTTTTCAATGATCGATGCGATGAGTGAAGCTTCTTGTTCTCTCTAATCTACTTCTCTTCGACCCAACGATAGATTCGCAAGCTCAACGATCTAACAAACTAGCGGGTATGTAGACTTATTCCCACCGTTGTAGCAATTTATTAATTCTAAGCATCGTCAAGTTTGCTTTTTAGTGTGATAACTGTGCATGCACATGCGACTCCATTTTTTGCGCGTTCAGAGATCAAATCCAAGGGACGCAACTTACCTACATACCTAACTACTGGCTACACCACCAATTGGCACCATCACCATGGACCGGTACGGCCCAATTTGGAGTATGCCCAGGAAGTACACCAACCTATATGGTACAACGTAGGGCAGCCAGGCTCTCCTGCAACAAATACGGAGACAAGACACCTGGCTGTGTTGAAAGAATGCTGGGGCAAATAACAAAATGTATTCAGTTAATATACAGATTTAAAGGAATAAAACACAGATGCCTTAGTAGTCATCAGTGAATGAAGCCAAACCAAATCAAAAATCAAAAACATATTTAGAGGGCAAAAGGCTAAACAAAATAGCCTATAGTGCCATTTATGCTATGCTATTTATGATGGTGGTGTCAGAAGGGTTCTTGAGAGCACACATGCGGAGAAAGACCTCAGTGTTATACTTATAGTTGATCCATTACTATCTTTTGAACCACACATCAATGATACTGTTAAAAAGGCAAACCGTACTGCTGGACATCTAATCAGAACAATAACTAATAAATCAAAGGAAATCATGCTACCTCTTTATAAAACATTAGGCCAAATAAAAAAATATGTCTGTTTCCGAGAACATGGCCAAAAAAAATAGGGTAGGCTTTCAATTTTTTTTTTTCTTTGCGGTGCAAGATTTTTGCCGTTTATTTGCTGAAACATGTGAATGTGAGTATCAATCAACAGATTATCTTTACCACTTGACTGTTTTTCACATAAGTACGCTGATGGAAATGTACCAATTGATTTCACTGCATCCGCATGATCGCATTTAGACATAGAAATGGCAATCGCGTGCCTTGCGCCCAAGTTTCAAGTTTGGTTTATTCCAAAAATAACCCCTTGGGGTCACATGGAAATAAATATAAGTAACAAAAATGCTATAAACAACATATTTAATTAAGAAAAGGAAACAAAAATGCACATAAAGCAGCTAAACACGGTACATAGAGCGACAAAAATCACGTCAAAATCGATCAACCATTAGGTACCAGAAGAATTAACAATGATACAGACTTGATTGTATTGCTCCTAAACTTATATATAAGTTATATTCAATGAATATAAGTTATATTCAATCTCATTAGCAACAATTGTGTTGGCGAATGTTGATCACGAAAGTCTGCGCGAGTAACGATCCTTGAACAGGGTAGGACAGTAACTTTTTTTGCAACCTGCCCAGACATTATTTTTACCTGCCACCCAGTTTTAGCCACCTGCCCGATAAATGAATGTGCTACGAGTGAAAAAGCTAGTAGAAAGAGTCTTCATGATTGGCCATCCTGTCACACAGCTCCTCGGGAATGACATAATTTAATCTGTCAGTATTTTTCATACGTTTTTTTTTATTTAACGTTTCTCATGCACGCGTGCGTCTCAGTGTGTGCGCGCGCGTGCGTGTGGTAACAAACATTGATTAAACAAACTATCAGCATATCATACGTATAGGGGGTTATTCTGTGACAACATACATTATAACATACTACAGTAGTATTGATCACACACACACACACAGAAGTACACAATCAGAGAGAGGGAGAGAGAAAGTCAGAGTGAGTCAGTGACAGACAGACACATACACTATAAACAAATTTGTTAAACTAAAGACTTGCCTTCAAGAACAATGCTAACTTATGACACTGACTGACACAGTGACAAGTCAAACAATCATTGTTACAATGTCAAACTGTCTTGGACTCTTTCACTAATCTGCTCTATCTGGGTCTATCTACAGCTTTTCCATCAAAGTATGTGTGCAAAAAGAATTGTCAAACCAAACCAAACCAAACTGCCAACTTCATCAAAATCAAATCCACTTTTAGGCCCTAGACTGACTGATCACGAAGTGATGGAAGTCAAAACCGCACACTGCACGCCGATGGCGATACTATCCAAACTATCCGCGATAATAACACATCTTCAGCACTTTCGAAGCAATAAAGCATGTGTCAACCTCGGAATATGACAGCAGAAAGTATTGTTGTCATTTTTTCTTCCAACCACTGCCCGATGGCTCAGACTCGATGGTTATTTTTCGCCCAAAGCACGTTGCTCCAACTTGCAATTTTCTCAAAAACCTGTGCAGTCCGCATAAACGGCCTTCATCTATTGGATGAAATCACAGGAGCTACGAGCGACGATTGGTTCGCTTGGCAGTTTCTGCTGGGTTGTTACTAAAAATAGCTTAGTCTGTCCTCACCGCCGTGTATTTCGGCGTGTATGTCGCCATATTAATTTGTATTGGACCGTATTTTATAGAGGTCGCCGTAGAAAAAGATGGCGAAAACGTAACGGTTGGCAGCTCTGGGTTTTTTTCTAAGCACTTGCACTTGCACGGCGGGCAGGTCGTCGAGTTCGCCACCTGCCTGACACTTACGACTACCTGCCCCGGGCAGTCGGGCAACCGTTACTGTCCGACCCTGCCTTGACTACGCCGAGTGAGAGTGCAATAGTTGTTTCCCTTGCATCGTCTGCTCAAATTGCTTTTTTTCTTCTTTTTTTTTTAAGCTCGTCCCAAAATTTGTTAGGGTCGGCAGCAAAAACTAGGCTCGGTCGGGTTACCGGAAACAGACATTTTTTTTTTTGGCCTTAGTACGCCCCTTATTAGAGTATGGAAATCCTGTCTGGTGTCCCTTTTAGAGAAAACATATTGATCATTTACTGATTTAGAAGGAGTCCAAAGGAGATTTACGAAAACAATTATTGGAACCAGAGATATAATAATAATAATAATAATTTAATTCATTTTAAAAAGTGACGCCTGTCCCTCGCGAGGCTCCAGGCGCCATTACAAAGATAAAAACCAACAGGTTTAAGAAAGGAGACATACAAGATTAAAACATAAAAAAAAATGGACTATGAGGACAGACTAAAGTACTTGGGAATACCTAGTTTGGAATACAGACGTCTAAGAGGCGATTTGATTGAGGTGTATAAAATTCTTAACAAGTTCTATGATCCTAACACAACTAAAACTTTACTAACTCTAACTGACGAGGAGAGAACACGAGGGCATGATTTCAAACTAACAAAAAACCTAAATAACAGTCGTTCAGCTCAAAACTTTTTTACTAACAGAGTAATAACTGCATGGAACAATATTTCTAATGAAACTGTAAATGCATCATCACTAAATATGTTCAAAAATCTAATTGACCAAAAATGTAATACTATTAAAAAAAAGTATTATGTACTCCACAAATTTGGAGAAATAAAAAACAAACAAAAATCCCCCAAAACAAATACACAAAACAAATACACAAAACAAATACACAAAACAAATACACAAAACAAATACACAAAACAAATACACAAAACAAATACACAAAACAAATACACAAAACAAATACACAAAACAAATACACAAAACAAATACACAAAACAAATACACAAAACAAATACACAAAACAAATACACAAAACAAATACCCAATTAGTGACAATAGCCGAAGTAATTCACGGGCAAAAAAGAAAGAAGAAAAATGAAAATATAAATTTATATACTTTTGAGAAAAATATTTAGAGGGCAAAAGGCTTCAAAAGCCTACAGAGCCTTAACTGATATGGGAAAAAACCCCAAAAAATTGCAGTGGGACACTCTTGAAGAGCTGAGGAAAATCAACCGCCTGTGCCTGCTGCATAAAATTAACAACGGCCTGGTGGACCTGCGTCCCAGCGACCCCAGAACAAGAGGAAGTCAAAGATTCTATCAGGAAAGGATAGTCCATCCAGGGCTATATTCACATTTATGCCCGTCAAGAACGATAATCTGTTGACTGAAAAAGCAATTCGCTATGTTCTTTTCTGTTGCTAATTATCGTTCTTGACGGGCATAAATGTGAATATAGCCGACCACCTGTCCAGAAGTGTTCAGGGCAGGCCTTGGTGGCATCTACACCAGCCACCAGGCCCTCAGCCACATCCCAGCAATGAAACCCTGAACAAACGCCCCCACCCCAGTCCCTTCATCTCCAATTGTCTTTCTTACCCCAGTAGTTAGGGATTTGTTTGTTTGTCTTTGTTTGTCCTTTTGGTTGGGGCCTGGGCACTGCCGTATAAAGTGTCTAGGGTCGGCTAGTTCCCAGCTTCCTGGGGGCGAACGTGAAAATTAGTAGCTGCCGGCAGCTCCCTGTAAAAAAAAAGAAGTAAATATCCCCATCCCATCCCAGTCCAGAAATAGGATTTTGTTTGCTGCATCTTATATTTTGACCTTGGACCTGTCCCCCTTTTTTCATTCTTAGGGGGGGAACGCCCCCACTTTTTCAAAATCCTAGAGTCAGCTCTGCAGCACTAACAATTCAACAATTTTATTGTCTCCAAACAAGTGAAGAAATTTGTTTTTCGGCATGCACATAAAAATGAGGACAAAATAAGACATTGTTATAATCTAACAGAAGAGACATTTGTAAAATAATATAAAAGCACGTGTAAATGACATAAAACATAGTTATCAAACACACACGCATATAATCACACGCACACGCACACACACACACACACACACACGCACACACACACCTCTAAAAAGTACACTGGGCATCCAATGATTGATCCCCTTTACTGCTTTAGATGCTGCAAGTAATATTCACAGATAATAATGACATCACAGTAAAAATGATAACATGTACCACATAAAACAATAACAATTAGCACTAGTTCTCTTCCCTACGCTACAATCCCTTATGTGTGGGTAAGCTAGTCTAGATCTCCTATCCTTATGTCCAGTCTGACTACAACCCCTTATGTGTGGGTAAGCTAGTCTAGATCTCCTATCCTTATGTCCAGACTGACTACAACCCCTTATGTGTGGGTAAGCTAGTCTAGATCTCCTATCCTTATGTCCAGACTGACTACAACCCCTTATGTGTGGGTAAGCTAGTCTAGATCTCCTATCCTTATGTCCAGACTGACTACAACCCCTTATGTGTGGGTAAGCTAGTCTAGATCTCCTATCCTTATGTCCAGACTGACTACAACCCCTTATGTGTGGGTAAGCTAGTCTAGATCTCCTATCCTTATGTCCAGACTGACTACAACCCCTTATGTGTGGGTAAGCTAGTCTAGATCTCCTATCCTTATGTCCAGTCTGACTACAACCCCTTATGTGTGGGTAAGCTAGTCTAGATCTCCTATCCTTATGTCCAGTCTGACTACAACCCCTTATGTGTGGGTAAGCTAGTCTAGATCTCCTATCCTTATGTCCAGTCTGACTACAACCCCTTATGTGTGGGTAAGCTAGTCTAGATCTCCTATCCTTATGTCCAGTCTGACTACAACCCCTTATGTGTGGGTAAGCTAGTCTAGATCTCCTATCCTTATGTCCAGACTGACTACAACCCCTTATGTGTGGGTAAGCTAGTCTAGATCTCCTATCCTTATTTTCAGTAACTTTCCCCCGCAGCCCCTAACACAACAGTGTGCAATCCAGTATGACTGCTGTTCCTAACTCCGACCACTACGAGTGCAGACAGTATGACTGCTGTTCCTAACTCCGACCACTACGAGTGCAGACAGTCTGACTGCTGTTCCTAACTACGACCACTACGAGTGCAGACAGTATGACTGCTGTTCCTAACTCCGACCACTACGAGTGCAGACAGTCTGACTGCTGTTCCTAACTCCGACCACTACGAGTGCAGACAGTCTGACTGCTGTTCCTAACTCCGACCACTACGAGTGCAGACAGTATGACTGCTGTTCCTAACTCCGACCACTACGAGTGCAGACAGTCTGACTGCTGTTCCTAACTCCGACCACTACGAGTGCAGACAGTATGACTGCTGTTCCTAACTCCGACCACTACGAGTGCAGACAGTATGACTGCTGTTCCTAACTCCGACCACTACGAGTGCAGACAGTATGACTGCTGTTCCTAACTCCGACCACTACGAGTGCAGACAGTATGACTGCTGTTCCTAACTCCGACCACTACGAGTGCAGACAGTATGACTGCTGTTCCTAACTCCGACCACTACGAGTGCAGACAGTCTGACTGCTGTTCCTAACTCCGACCACTACGAGTGCAGACAGTCTGACTGCTGTTCCTAACTCCGACCACTACGAGTGCAGACAGTATGACTGCTGTTCCTAACTCCGACCACTACGAGTGCAGACAGTCTGACTGCTGTTCCTAACTCCGACCACTACGAGTGCAGACAGTCTGACTGCTGTTCCTAACTCCGACCACTACGAGTGCAGACAGTCTGACTGCTGTTCCTAACTCCGACCACTACGAGTGCAGACAGTATGACTGCTGTTCCTAACTCCGACCACTACGAGTGCAGACAGTATGACTGCTGTTCCTAACTCCGACCACTACGAGTGCAGACAGTCTGACTGCTGTTCCTAACTCCGACCACTACGAGTGCAGACAGTCTGACTGCTGTTCCTAACTCCGACCACTACGAGTGCAGACAGTATGACTGCTGTTCCTAACTCCGACCACTACGAGTGCAGACAGTCTGACTGCTGTTCCTAACTCCGACCACTACGAGTGCAGACAGTCTGACTGCTGTTCCTAACTCCGACCACTACGAGTGCAGACAGTATGACTGCTGTTCCTAACTCCGACCACTACGAGTGCAGACAGTCTGACTGCTGTTCCTAACTCCGACCACTACGAGTGCAGACAGTCTGACTGCTGTTCCTAACTCCGACCACTACGAGTGCAGACAGTATGACTGCTGTTCCTAACTCCGACCACTACGAGTGCAGACAGTATGACTGCTGTTCCTAACTCCGACCACTACGAGTGCAGACAGTCTGACTGCTGTTCCTAACTCCGACCACTACGAGTGCAGACAGTCTGACTGCTGTTCCTAACTCCGACCACTACGAGTGCAGACAGTATGACTGCTGTTCCTAACTCCGACCACTACGAGTGCAGACAGTATGACTGCTGTTCCTAACTCCGACCACTACGAGTGCAGACAGTCTGACTGCTGTTCCTAACTCCGACCACTACGAGTGCAGACAGTCTGACTGCTGTTCCTAACTCCGACCACTACGAGTGCAGACAGTATGACTGCTGTTCCTAACTCCGACCACTACGAGTGCAGACAGTCTGACTGCTGTTCCTAACTCCGACCACTACGAGTGCAGACAGTATGACTGCTGTTCCTAACTCCGACCACTACGAGTGCAGACAGTCTGACTGCTGTTCCTAACTCCGACCACTACGAGTGCAGACAGTCTGACTGCTGTTCCTAACTCCGACCACTACGAGTGCAGACAGTCTGACTGCTGTTCCTAACTCCGACCACTACGAGTGCAGACAGTATGACTGCTGTTCCTAACTCCGACCACTACGAGTGCAGACAGTATGACTGCTGTTCCTAACTCCGACCACTACGAGTGCAGACAGTATGACAACTCGCTTGAGAACTTTGTGCAACTAGCCAACGCACGCTTTTTGCGTGAGTCGCGTCACAACAAAGAAACCACCATGAGTTTGCACTCCCCCCACCCCCCCTCTCTCTCCCTCCTGACATTTCCCAAACTCCACCTCTGGGCCCTCAAGAGAAGAAGAAGTATGAGAATTTCTCTTCATTTTTTGTTCTTCTTCGCTGTGCGTGGCAGACAATCAACTCTTTGATTATTTTGCCACGGAACCAGGAGGTTCTACCACTTATGCCGGAAGAAAAGGCTGCTGCCTGAGAAGAAACTGAAAAGTTAGGAGTTTAAGACGGAAGAGAGGACAGATAAAAAGATAAGGGACTGCTGTTCCTGCACTCTTAAGACCATTAACGAGTGCAGTTCAGTCGGGAAGGAACTGCTGTTCAGCAACAAGCCGACCAGAACGAGTGCAGACAGTATGACTGCTGTTCCTGACCCCTGAGTGACCATCAGCCACGATGGGTGCAGCAGGCGGGTGTCCATTCAGCTGCTTCCTAACTCCGGCTGTGAAACACTCTGGAGTTCTGGCCTCCACTGCTGACAGGCAGTTCATTCCACTCCCTGATTGTCCGGGGGAAGAAGGAACTCTGGTGATACTGCGTCCGACACTGAGGGATGAGGAGCTGTTGGAGTGACCTCTTCATTGCCGCTTTGGCTGAGTCATGTCGGAGATGTCATTATGACACTGTTCCAATCCGGTGGAGTCATGTCGGAGATGTCATTACGACACTGTTCCAATCTGGTGGAGTCATGTCGGAGATGTCATTACGACACTGTTCCTCCTGTGGAGTCATGTCGGAGATGTCATTATGACACTGTTCCAATCCTGTGGAGTCATGTCGGAGATGTCATTATGACACTGTTCCAATCCTGTGGAGTCATGTCGGAGATGTCATTATGACACTGTTCCAATCCTGTGGAGTCATGTCGGAGATGTCATTATGACACTGTTCCAATCCTGTGGAGTCATGTCGGAGATGTCATTATGACACTGTTCCATTCCTGTGGAGTCATGTCGGAGATGTCATTATGACACTGTTCCAATCCTGTGGAGTCATGTCGGAGATGTCATTATGACACTGTTCCAATCCTGTGGAGTCATGTCGGAGATGTCATTATGACACTGTTCCAATCCTGTGGAGTCATGTCGGAGATGTCATTATGACACTGTTCCAGTCCTGTGGAGTCATGTCGGAGATGTCATTATGACACTGTTCCAATCCGGTGGAGTCATGTCGGAGATGTCATTACGACACTGTTCCAATCTGGTGGAGTCATGTCGGAGATGTCATTATGACACTGTTCCAATCCTGTGGAGTCATGTCGGAGATGTCATTAGACACTGTTCCAGTCCTGTGGAGTCATGTCGGAGATGTCATTATGACACTGTTCCAATCCTGTGGAGTCACGTCGGAGATGTCATTATGACACTGTTCCAATCCTGTGGAGTCATGTCGGAGATGTCATTATGACACTGTTCCAGTCCTGTGGAGTCATGTCGGAGATGTCATTATGACACTGTTCCAATCCTGTGGAGTCATGTCGGAGATGTCATTATGACACTGTTCCAATCCTGTGGAGTCATGTCGGAGATGTCATTATGACACTGTTCCAATCCTGTGGAGTCACGTCGGAGATGTCATTATGACACTGTTCCAATCCTGTGGAGTCACGTCGGAGATGTCATTATGACACTGTTCCAATCCTGTGGAGTCACTGGTGAGTCGGAGATGTCATTATGACACTGTTCCAATCCTGTGGAGTCATGTCGGAGATGTCATTATGACACTGTTCCAATCCTGTGGAGTCATGTCGGAGATGTCATTATGACACTGTTCCAATCCTGTGGAGTCATGTCGGAGATGTCATTATGACACTGTTCCAATCCTGTGGAGTCATGTCGGAGATGTCATTATGACACTGTTCCAATCCTGTGGAGTCATGTCGGAGATGTCATTACGACACTGTTCCAATCCTGTGGAGTCATGTCGGAGATGTCATTATGACACTGTTCCAATCCTGTGGAGTCATGTCGGAGATGTCATTATGACACTGTTCCAATCCTGTGGAGTCATGTCGGAGATGTCATTATGACACTGTTCCAATCCTGTGGAGTCATGTCGGAGATGTCATTATGACACTGTTCCAATCCTGTGGAGTCATGTCGGAGATGTCATTATGACACTGTTCCAATCCTGTGGAGTCATGTCGGAGATGTCATTATGACACTGTTCCAATCCTGTGGAGTCATGTCGGAGATGTCATTATGACACTGTTCCAATCCTGTGGAGTCATGTCGGAGATGTCATTATGACACTGTTCCAATCCTGTGGAGTCATGTCGGAGATGTCATTATGACACTGTTCCAATCCTGTGGAGTCATGTCGGAGATGTCATTATGACACTGTTCCAATCCTGTGGAGTCATGTCGGAGATGTCATTATGACACTGTTCCAATCCTGTGGAGTCATGTCGGAGATGTCATTATGACACTGTTCCAATCCTGTGGAGTCATGTCGGAGATGTCATTATGACACTGTTCCAATCCTGTGGAGTCATGTCGGAGATGTCATTATGACACTGTTCCAATCCTGTGGAGTCATGTCGGAGATGTCATTATGACACTGTTCCAATCCTGTGGAGTCATGTCGGAGATGTCATTATGACACTGTTCCAATCCTGTGGAGTCATGTCGGAGATGTCATTATGACACTGTTCCAATCCTGTGGAGTCATGTCGGAGATGTCATTATGACACTGTTCCAATCCTGTGGAGTCATGTCGGAGATGTCATTATGACACTGTTCCAATCCTGTGGAGTCATGTCGGAGATGTCATTATGACACTGTTCCAATCCTGTGGAGTCATGTCGGAGATGTCATTATGACACTGTTCCAGTCCTGTGGAGTCATGTCGGAGATGTCATTATGACACTGTTCCAATCCTGTGGAGTCATGTCGGAGATGTCATTATGACACTGTTCCAATCCTGTGGAGTCATGTCGGAGATGTCATTATGACACTGTTCCAATCCTGTGGAGTCATGTCGGAGATGTCATTATGACACTGTTCCAATCCTGTGGAGTCATGTCGGAGATGTCATTATGACACTGTTCCAATCCTGTGGAGTCATGTCGGAGATGTCATTATGACACTGTTCCAATCCTGTGGAGTCATGTCGGAGATGTCATTATGACACTGTTCCAATCCTGTGGAGTCATGTCGGAGATGTCATTATGACACTGTTCCAATCCTGTGGAGTCATGTCGGAGATGTCATTATGACACTGTTCCAATCCTGTGGAGTCACGTCGGAGATGTCATTATGACACTGTTCCAATCCTGTGGAGTCATGTCGGAGATGTCATTATGACACTGTTCCAGTCCTGTGGAGTCATGTCGGAGATGTCATTATGACACTGTTCCAATCCTGTGGAGTCATGTCGGAGATGTCATTATGACACTGTTCCAATCCTGTGGAGTCATGTCGGAGATGTCATTATGACACTGTTCCAATCCTGTGGAGTCATGTCGGAGATGTCATTATGACACTGTTCCAATCCTGTGGAGTCATGTCGGAGATGTCATTATGACACTGTTCCAATCCTGTGGAGTCATGTCGGAGATGTCATTATGACACTGTTCCAATCCTGTGGAGTCAAGTCGGAGATGTCATTATGACACTGTTCCAATCCTGTGGAGTCATGTCGGAGATGTCATTATGACACTGTTCCAATCCTGTGGAGTCATGTCGGAGATGTCATTATGACACTGTTCCAGTCCTGTGGAGTCACGTCGGAGATGTCATTATGACACTGTTCCAATCCTGTGGAGTCATGTCGGAGATGTCATTATGACACTGTTCCAATCCTGTGGAGTCATGTCGGAGATGTCATTATGACACTGTTCCAATCCTGTGGAGTCATGTCGGAGATGTCATTATGACACTGTTCCAATCCTGTGGAGTCATGTCGGAGATGTCATTATGACACTGTTCCAATCCTGTGGAGTCATGTCGGAGATGTCATTATGACACTGTTCCAATCCTGTGGAGTCATGTCGGAGATGTCATTATGACACTGTTCCAATCCTGTGGAGTCATGTCGGAGATGTCATTATGACACTGTTCCAATCCTGTGGAGTCATGTCGGAGATGTCATTATGACACTGTTCCAATCCTGTGGAGTCATGTCGGAGATGTCATTATGACACTGTTCCAATCCTGTGGAGTCATGTCGGAGATGTCATTATGACACTGTTCCAATCCTGTGGAGTCATGTCGGAGATGTCATTATGACACTGTTCCAATCCTGTGGAGTCAAGTCGGAGATGTCATTATGACACTGTTCCAATCCTGTGGAGTCAAGTCGGAGATGTCATTATGACACTGTTCCAATCCTGTGGAGTCATGTCGGAGATGTCATTATGACACTGTTCCAGTCCTGTGGAGTCATGTCGGAGATGTCATTATGACACTGTTCCAATCCTGTGGAGTCATGTCGGAGATGTCATTATGACACTGTTCCAGTCCTGTGGAGTCATGTCGGAGATGTCATTATGACACTGTTCCAATCCTGTGGAGTCATGTCGGAGATGTCATTATGACACTGTTCCAATCCTGTGGAGTCATGTCGGAGATGTCATTATGACACTGTTCCAATCCTGTGGAGTCATGTCGGAGATGTCATTATGACACTGTTCCAATCCTGTGGAGTCATGTCGGAGATGTCATTATGACACTGTTCCAATCCTGTGGAGTCATGTCGGAGATGTCATTATGACACTGTTCCAATCCTGTGGAGTCATGTCGGAGATGTCATTATGACACTGTTCCAATCCTGTGGAGTCATGTCGGAGATGTCATTATGACACTGTTCCAATCCTGTGGAGTCATGTCGGAGATGTCATTATGACACTGTTCCAATCCTGTGGAGTCATGTCGGAGATGTCATTATGACACTGTTCCAATCCTGTGGAGTCATGTCGGAGATGTCATTATGACACTGTTCCAATCCTGTGGAGTCATGTCGGAGATGTCATTATGACACTGTTCCAATCCTGTGGAGTCATGTCGGAGATGTCATTATGACACTGTTCCAATCCTGTGGAGTCATGTCGGAGATGTCATTATGACACTGTTCCAGTCCTGTGGAGTCATGTCGGAGATGTCATTATGACACTGTTCCAATCCTGTGGAGTCATGTCGGAGATGTCATTATGACACTGTTCCAATCCTGTGGAGTCATGTCGGAGATGTCATTATGACACTGTTCCAATCCTGTGGAGTCACGTCGGAGATGTCATTATGACACTGTTCCAATCCTGTGGAGTCATGTCGGAGATGTCATTATGACACTGTTCCAATCCTGTGGAGTCACGTCGGAGATGTCATTATGACACTGTTCCAATCCTGTGGAGTCATGTCGGAGATGTCATTATGACACTGTTCCAATCCTGTGGAGTCACGTCGGAGATGTCATTATGACACTGTTCCAATCCTGTGGAGTCATGTCGGAGATGTCATTATGACACTGTTCCAATCCTGTGGAGTCATGTCGGAGATGTCATTATGACACTGTTCCAATCCTGTGGAGTCATGTCGGAGATGTCATTATGACACTGTTCCAATCCTGTGGAGTCACGTCGGAGATGTCATTATGACACTGTTCCAATCCTGTGGAGTCATGTCGGAGATGTCATTATGACACTGTTCCAATCCTGTGGAGTCATGTCGGAGATGTCATTATGACACTGTTCCAATCCTGTGGAGTCATGTCGGAGATGTCATTATGACACTGTTCCAATCCTGTGGAGTCATGTCGGAGATGTCATTATGACACTGTTCCAATCCTGTGGAGTCATGTCGGAGATGTCATTATGACACTGTTCCAATCCTGTGGAGTCATGTCGGAGATGTCATTATGACACTGTTCCAATCCTGTGGAGTCATGTCGGAGATGTCATTATGACACTGTTCCAGTCCTGTGGAGTCATGTCGGAGATGTCATTATGACACTGTTCCAATCCTGTGGAGTCATGTCGGAGATGTCATTATGACACTGTTCCAATCCTGTGGAGTCATGTCGGAGATGTCATTATGACACTGTTCCAATCCTGTGGAGTCACGTCGGAGGGAGTTTTCCAATCGATTTTGGCGGTTTTGGATGTTGGTTAAAGCCAATAAATGGGAAGCAACTCGTTCTCATTAATGCTGAGACCTTATTCTTGTTTTGTTGTAGTTGCTTCCCTTAGACCATTTCTAGTGTCTCCTAGTCCTATTTTTGTTTTTTACTTCTTTATATTGAACTAGTTATCTTCAAATTTGCTTCATTCAATATGGCGGCGACCACATAGCTCACTTTATTCTAACATTAAATAAAGAAATGTTTATGTTATATAGTTTACATTATGCTTTTTACAATCCTTTTTTATTTATATACTAAACCAAGTCTATCAAAACTTGAGTGGCTTTGTGACACTAGATCAAGATCATAAGAAAGTGATCAGCCCGTTGAGTAGAAAGTTTTAGTTTTCCTGACGAAGCACATTTCATGAGATTATTTACATTGTGAAATATATGCGGCTCACTCGTTCAAAGTAAGAAGTCTTAAAAAATATACTGATTTATCTGTTACTCGATTGATGTTGCATGTTTGAGTGATGTGCATTTGACTTTTGACGATTTTTAGAAAATGACCCAAAACAATGCGATCTAAGGGAGACACTACGTCATTTTGTATGTGACTCAATTGAGTTAACACTCACCATGCCATTGAGTATTATGCTATTTTGAAGAGCATGGTGAGTCTGGTGGTCTGTTGGCGTTGCTGCAGCGAGTTCCATCCCAGTCTCTGGAGCATGTCGGTGACGCTGGCTGTTCTATGGTATTGATTCAAAACGAATCTGGCAGCCCTGCGCTGGATCGATTCAACCTGGTCAATACTCTTTGGAGTGAAGGGGTCTCAGACCGAGCAGGCATATTCGAGGAGAGGTCTGTTGATTGTTAAAACCATTTCAATGTTGACTGATTTATTTCAGAGTTACCAGTGACAAGCAATGGAGATGGAGCAGGAGCTGAAGCGAGACCAGGAGTGGGAGGCGGACTATGTGCTCCAACAGCACAACAAAGCTGACTGTGACAAACCTGAGGAGTGTGAGTGGATTAACATACTATGTGCTCCAACAGCACAACAAAGCTGACTGTGACAAACCTGAGGAGTGTGAGTGGATTAACATACTATGTGCTCCAACAGCACAACAAAGCTGACTGTGACAAACCTGAGGAGTGTGAGTGGATTAACATACTATGTGCTCCAACAGCACAACAAAGCTGACTGTGACAAACCTGAGGAGTGTGAGTGGATTAACATACTATGTGCTCCAACAGCACAACAAAGCTGACTGTGACAAACCTGAGGAGTGTGAGTGGATTAACATACTATGTGCTCCAACAGCACAACAAAGCTGACTGTGACAAACCTGAGGAGTGTGAGTGGATTAACATACTATGTGCTCCAACAGCACAACAAAGCTGACTGTGACTGACAAACCTGAGGAGTGTGAGTGGATTAACATACTATGTGCTCCAACAGCACAACAAACCTGACAAACCTGAGGACTGTGAGTGCCCGTACACATCCTGTAAGCTGTATTGTGTGTTGCTGTATTGTATGATTTAAATGAAGTATGTACTGTACTGTATTGTATGATTTAAATGAAGTATGCACTGTATTGTATGATTTAAATGAAGTATGCACTGTATTGTATGATTCAAATGAAGTATGCACATTGTCTGTTTCAAATGAAGTGTGCACTGTATGTCTGTTTCAAATGAAGTGTGCACTGTATTGTCTGTTTCAAATTGTGCACTGTATTGTCTGTTTCAAATGAAGTGTGCACTGTATTGTCTGTTTCAAATGAAGTGTGCACTGTATTGTCTGTTTCAAATGAAGTGTGCACTGTATTGTATGTTTCAAATGAAGTGTGCACTGTATTGTCTGTTTCAAATTGTGCAAATGATTCAAATGAAGTGTGCACTGTATTGTCTGTTTCAAATGAAGTGTGCACTGTATTGTCTGATTCAAATGAAGTGTGCACTGTATTGTCTGTTTCAAATGAAGTGTGCACTGTATTGTCTGTTTCAAATGAAGTGTGCACTGTATTGTAGTGTGCACTGTATTGTTTCAAATGAAGTGTGCACTGTATTGTACTGTGTTTCAAATGAAGTGTGCACTGTATTGTCTGTTTCAAATGAACTGTATTGTGATTCAAATGTATGCACTGTCTGTTTCAAATGATTGTATGTGTATGCACTGTATTGTCTGATTCAAATGAAGTATGCACTGTATTGTATGATTCAAATGAAGTGTGCACTGTATTGTATGATTCAAATGAAGTGTGCACTGTATTGTCTGTTTCAAATGAAGTGTGCACTGTATTGTCTGTTTCAAAGTGTGAACTGTATGCACTGTATTGTCAAATGTATTCAAATGAAGTGTGCACTGTATTGTCTGTTTCAAATGAAGTATGCACTGTATTGTATGATTCAAATGAAGTATGCACTGTATTGTGCACTGTATTGTATGATTCAAATGAAGTATGCACTGTATTGTCTGATTCAAATGAAGTATGCACTGTATTGTATGATTCAAATGAAGTATGCACTGTATTGTCTGATTCAAATGAAGTGTGCACTGTATTGTATGATTCAAATGAAGTGTGCACTGTATTGTATGATTCAAATGAGGTGTTATGATTCAAATGAAGTGTGCACTGTATTGTCTGTTTCAAATGAAGTGTGCACTGTATTGTCTGTTTCAAATGAAGTGTGCACTGTATTGTCTGTTTCAAATGAAGTGTGCACTGTATTGTCTGTTTCAAATGAAGTGTGCACTGTATTGTCTGTTTCAAATGAAGTGTGCACTGTATTGTATGATTCAAATGAAGTGTGCACTGTATTGTCTGTTTCAAATGAAGTGCTCAGTGGTTCACTGTGCAGTGCCAGTGTCCGTGCAGACTGAGATAGATGACCTGTGTTACTACGTGCCTGAAGTCCCCAATCACTTCAATGTCATCGACAAAATTGGGGAAGGTGAGGATAATTATGATAATGATAATATTATGCCTGACTGAAGTCCCCAGTCAATTTAATGTCATCGACAAAATCGGGGAAGGTGAGGATAATGGTGATAATGATAATATTGATCAGATGATAGTATTGTGCCTGATGTCTGAAGTCCCCAGTATTGTGCACTGAAGTCCCCAGTCACTTCAACTTCAATGTCATGAATAAAATGGGGAAGGTGAGGATAATGGTGATAATGATAAATGATCAGATGATAGTATTGTGCCTGACTGAAGTCCCCAATGTCACTTTAATGTCATCGACTTCAAAAATAAAATGGGGAAGGTGAGGATAATGGTGATAATGATAATATTGATCAGATGATAGTATTGTGCCTGAAGTCCCCAGTCACTTCAATGTCATGAATAAAATGAGGGAAGGTGAGGATAATGGTGATAATATTGATAATATATTGATCAGATGATAGTATTGTGCCTGACTGAAGTCCCCAGTCACTTCAATGTCATGAATAAAATGGGGAAGGTGAGGATAATGGTGATAATGATAATATTGATCAGATGATAGTATTGTGCCTGACTGAAGTCCCCAGTCACTTCAATGTCATGAATAAAATGGGGAAGGTGAGGATAATGGTGATAATGATAATATTGATCAGATGATAGTATTGTGCCTGACTGAAGTCCCCAGTCACTTCAATGTCATGAATAAAATGGGGAAGGTGAGGATAATGGTGATAATGATAATATTGATCAGATGATAGTATTGTGCCTGACTGAAGTCCCCAGTCACTTCAATGTCATGAATAAAATGGGGAAGGTGAGGATAATGGTGATAATGATAATATTGATCAGATGATAGTATTGTGCCTGACTGAAGTCCCCAGTCACTTCAATGTCATGAATAAAATGGGGAAGATGAGGATAATGGTGATAATGATAATATTGATCAGATGATAGTATTGTGCCTGACTGAAGTCCCCAGTCACTTCAATGTCATGTGGGGAAGGTGAGGATAATGATAATGATAATATTGATCAGATGGTATTGTGCCTGAGGTCCCCAGTCACTTCAATGTCATGAATAAAATGGGGAAATGAGGATAATGGTGATAATGATAATATTGATCAGATGATAGTATTGTGCCTGACTGAAGTCCCCAGTCACTTCAATGTCATGAATAAAATGGGGAAGGTGAGGATAATGGTGATAATGATAATATTGATCAGATGATAGTATTGTGCCTGACTGAAGTCCCCAGTCACTTCAATGTCATGAATAAAATGGGGAAGATGAGGATAATGGTGATAATGATAATATTGATCAGATGATAGTATTGTGCCTGACTGAAGTCCCCAGTCACTTCAATGTCATGAATAAAATGGGGAAGGTGAGGATAATGGTGATAATGATAATATTGATCAGATGATAGTATTGTGCCTGACTGAAGTCCCCAGTCACTTCAATGTCATGAATAAAATCGATGAGGATAATGGTGATAATGATAATATTGATCAGATGATAGTATTGTGCCTGACTGGTCCCCAGTCACTTCAATGTCATGAATAAAATGGGGAAATGAGGGTAATGGTGATAATGATAATATTGATCAGATGATAGTATTGTGCCTGACTGAAGTCCCCAGTCACTTCAATGTCATGAATAAAATGGGGAAGGTGAGGATAATGGTGATAATGATAATATTGATCAGATGATAGTATTGTGCCTGACTGAAGTCCCCAGTCACTTCAATGTCATGAATAAAATGGGGAAGGTGAGGATAATGGTGATAATGATAATATTGATCAGATGATAGTATTGTGCCTGACTGAAGTCCCCAGTCACTTCAATGTCATGAATAAAATGGGGAAGGTGAGGATAATGGTGATAATGATAATATTGATCAGATGATAGTATTGTGCCTGACTGAAGTCCCCAGTCACTTCAATGTCATGAATAAAATGGGGAAGATGAGGATAATGGTGATAATGATAATATTGATCAGATGATAGTATTGTGCCTGACTGAAGTCCCCAGTCACTTCAATGTCATGAATAAAATGGGGAACGGTGAGGATAATGGTGATAATGATAATATTGATCAGATGATAGTATTGTGCCTGACTGAAGTCCCCAGTCACTTCAATGTCATGAATAAAATGGGGAAATGAGGATAATGGTGATAATGATAATATTGATCAGATGATAGTATTGTGCCTGACTGAAGTCCCCAGTCACTTCAATGTCATGAATAAAATGGGGAAGGTGAGGATAATGGTGATAATGATAATATTGATCAGATGATAGTATTGTGCCTGACTGAAGTCCCCAGTCACTTCAATGTCATGAATAAAATGGGGAACGATGAGGATAATGGTGATAATGATAATATTGATCAGATGATAGTATTGTGCCTGACTGAAGTCCCCAGTCACTTCAATGTCATGAATAAAATGGGGAAGGTGAGGATAATGGTGATAATGATAATATTGATCAGATGATAGTATTGTGCCTGACTGAAGTCCCCAGTCACTTCAATGTCATGAATAAAATGGGGAAGGTGAGGATAATGGTGATAATGATAATATTGATCAGATGATAGTATTGTGCCTGATGAAGTCCCCAGTCACTTCAATGTCATGAATAAAATGGGGGTGAGGATAATGGTGATAATGATAATATTGATCAGATGATAGTATTGTGCCTGACTGAAGTCCCCAGTCACTTCAATGTCATGAATAAAATGGGGAAGGTGAGGATAATGGTGATAATGATAATATTGATCAGATGATAGTATTGTGCCTGACTGAAGTCCCCAGTCACTTCAATGTCATGAATAAAATGGGGAAGGTGAGGATAATGGTGATAATGATAATATTGATCAGATGATAGTATTGTGCCTGACTGAAGTCCCCAGTCACTTCAATGTCATGAATAAAATGGGGAACGATGAGGGCAATAAAAATGATGTTGATACAATGGAACCTCCCTTTTTGACAATGGAACCTCCCTTGACAATACAATGGAACCTCCCTTTGACAACTTGATACAATGGAACCTCCCTTTGACAACTTGAAACAATGGAACCTCCCTTTGACAACTTGATACAATGGAACCTCCCTTTGACAACTTGAAACAATGGAACCTCCCTTTGACAATGGAACCTCCCTTGACAACTTACAATGGAACCTCCCTTTGACAACTTGATACAATGGAACCTCCCTTTGACAACTTGATACAATGGAACCTCCCTTTGACAACTTGAAACAATGGAACCTCCCTTTGACAACTTGAAACAATGGAACCTCCCTTTGACAACTTGAATACAATGGAACCTCCCTTTGACAACTTGAAACAATGGAACCTCCCCAATGGAACCTCCCTTTGACAACTTGAAACACCTCCCTTTGGATACAATGGAACCTCCCTTTGACAACTTGATACAATGGAACCTCCCTTTGACAACTTGATACAATGGAACCTCCCTTTGACAACTTGATACAATGGAACCTCCCTTTGACAACTTGAAACAATGGAACCTCCCTTTGACAACTTGAAACAATGGAACCTCCCTTTGACAACTTGAAACAATGGAACCTCCCTTTGACAACTTGAAACAATCGCCCATAATCAGGTCTTTATAGGGGAGACCCATAATCAGGTATGATGAAACTCTGCTTAACGTCCTCCGGTCCGAAACAGACACACATGGGACATTAGTAGATACAAAGATGGTGGGAAACGGAGGCAGTGCAACTCCAGGAAAGTCCCGAATTTTTAACGATACAGATGTATTCATGTATTCTAATCGCAATAAGTCTATAGGAAAGTCCCGAATATTTAATCAGGTCTTTATAGGGGAGATATAGGGGAGATCAGGTCTTTATAGGGGAGACCCATAATCAGGTCTTTATTGGGGAGACCCATAATCAGGTCTTTATAGGGGAGACCCATAATCAGGTCTTTATAGGGGAGACCCATAATCAGGTCTTTATAGGGGAGACCCATAATCAGGTCTTTATTGGGGAGACCCATAATCAGGTCTTTATAGGGGAGACCCATAATCAGGTCTTTATTGGGGAGACCCATAATCAGGTCTTTATAGGGGAGACCCATAATCAGGTCTTTATTGGGGAGACCCATAATCAGGTCTTTATTGGGGAGACCCATAATCAGGTCTTTATTGGGGAGACCCATAATCAGGTCTTTATTGGGGAGACCCATAATCAGGTCTTTATTGGGGAGACCCATAATCAGGTCTTTATAGGGGAGACCCATAATCAGGTCTTTATTGGGGAGACCCATAATCAGGTCTTTATAGGGGAGACTCATAATCAGGTCTTTATTGGGGAGACCCATAATCAGGTCTTTATATGGGAGACCCATAATCAGGTCTTTATTGGGGAGACCCATAATATTATGTTATAATTGTTATAATTATTATGTTAGTTACTAATTTTTGCATTGTTATAATTATTATGTTAGTTACTAAGTTACTATGATTTTTGCAAATATGACTCCTAAGTCTTTTTCATCTGAACAGGTTTCCAAAACATGTTTAGCTGAACCGTGGGAAATTTCATAAGTTTCATTTTGATTGTCATAGCCCACATGCATGACTTTGCACTTTCCTGCATTAAAATAGAGATTCCACTTTTCTGACCATTCTATAGGTTTATCTATGTCATTTTGTATTATGTCTGAATGTTTAGAACAGTTGTAAAGTTTGGTATCGTCTGCGAATATCTTACAGACACTTTGTATTTCCTCCGGGAGATCATTGATAAAAATTGTAAAAAGTATTGGCCCCAGGATACTACCCTGGGGAATGCCACTTAAAACGTCAATATTAGATGATTGTTTTGCCCCAACCTGCACCTTTTGTGATCTGCCTTTTAGGAAATGTCTTACCCACCTTAGTATGTTCCCAGTTATGCTATATGCCTGTAGTTTTAGGAGAAGTCTTTCGTGCGGCACAGAATCAAAGGCCTTCCTAAAATCCAAGTATACAATATCGAAAGCCTCCTTGTCTTCCAACAGTTTAGTAAAATCGTCCATCACATCTAATAGCTGGGTCATACAAGAACGCCCTGCTCTGAATCCATGTTGGCAGTCTGTATACAGATCGAATCAGTCATGTGTTTAACAATTGCGTCCCGAACAAACTGTTCAAAAATTTTACATGTTATACATGTGAGGCTCACAGGCCTGTAATTTCCCGGATCTGTTCTTGTTCCTTTTTTATAAATGGCTATAACCTCTGCCGTTTTCCAATCTACTGGGAGTTCCTCTGATTCTAAACTTTTATTGAACAAAATTGTTAAAGGAAGTGCTAGTTCTGTATGTAATTCTTTTAGTACTCTGGCTGGGACCTTATCTGGTCCCTGGGCTTTGTTCACATCTAAGTGCTTAAGTTTATTCTTTATAGCTTCTACTGTAATAACAATGTCTGTACAGTTAGCTGGTGATTCATCTTTAATTTGAGGCAAGGAATCTGTATTTTCTTTAGTGAAAACACTAGCAAAATAATCATTCAAAACGTTAGCTTTATCCTGGTTAGCTGTGACTATGTCTCCCTGTTTATCTTTAAGTGAACTGACGCCAGTACATAACTTGAGCTTAGAATTAATGTACTTCCAAAACAGCTTGGGATTTAGCTTACAGTTTTTTGCTATTTGTTTTTCATGGTCTTTTGTCTCCCTCCTCATCTGCTTAGAGCTCCTATCTCTCAATTCTATAATCTCGGTAACGTTTACTAGCTTTAGATTTACCATTTTCCAAGTATCTTCTATAAAGTCTGTTCTTTTTTCTTACACTTTTTCTTAATCCCAGTGACATCCGATAGGGTTTATACTTTTTATTTTTATTCTTAATATTACCTTTTATTTTTGGTATATTGTTGTCCATTGAGAAATGAATTTTATCTTTTGTGTCCTGCCAACAATCATCAACACTCATGTTGTACAAACTTGTGGTCCCAACTGTGATTTAAAAAATCCTGTCTCATTTGTAAAAAATTTCCTTTTTTCATATTATATATTACTGTTTGTTCTAGACTCTGTATTATGTACCCTTGCGTACATGGAAAAAAATAAGACTTGGTGGTCACTCTTACCAAGGGGACTAGAATGTATGATGTCAGATATCATTTGAGAATCATTTACTAAGATTAAGTCGAGAATATTTTCTTCTTGTCCTTGTGGGCTTGTTCACCATTTGGAACATAAAACGATCTCCTAACATTTCAATAAAATCATTATCTTTTACATTTGTCCACTGTCCATCCCATCTTATATTAGGGAAGTTAAAATCACCCATGATTAAAACTTTGTCATGTTTTTTTTATTTCATCATCTCTTAGCATTTCATATAGTTTTTGTAAGTTTTCTTCAGTGGTATTGGGACTTTTGTAAATGCATCCAACTAAAATTTTCTCTTTATCCTGTGTTTGGAATTGGCACCAGACTGCCTCTTGAAATGTGTTATTGTTTAGGGTAGCGCATTCTTGTACATGTAAGGTTTTGTCGAAGAACAAAGCTACTCCACGGCTAGGGCTTTCATTATGGAACATGTTATAATTGTCTAAGCTGTATTCCGATGGTACAAATTCTTTTACATTTTTCGGAATGGTCTCAATGATAGCAATAATTTTGGGCTCATATTCATCTATTTGGAGAAGAAGTTCGCTTTTCTTATTTATCATACCATCAGCATTAGTGTAAAAAACGTTAAAACCCGGCTCTTCAATTTTTCTACATCCTTTATTAAAACTACCTTCAAAACTGCCTTTAAAACTATGTACATTTGTTTCGTTTTCGTCAACAAGTTCACGTCACTGTTTTTTGTCTGCCTCCCCCGCGTCTTCCCTCTTTGGTCTTTTTACTATCTCCCCGTTCCTGATCACCAGATCATCCCCCCCAGGCTGTCCCCTTCTTTCCCTTAGCTGGTCTCTGAGTGTCTTTTGTTTTTGTCTTTCTAGTGGGGTGTAGTCAGGATTGATATATACCCTGTCCTCTGCTTTAGTCGCACCCTTGTTTAGCTGATACGCATTCCTCACAATTTTTGTTGTGGCCTCTTCTGAACTGACCTTTACCCTCAGCATTCTTAGTTTGTTGCCACCAGGTCTGCCGAGCCTGACAGGCTCATAGATTTCCAGATCAGCAAGATCTGGGCAGACTTTGGTGAACAGGTTTTTAGCAGTGTCTATGTCCTCCCTTTTCTTTTCTTCTGCTGTCACTTTGTTGCTTTCTGGCACATTGACTATGATCAGGTTGTCTTTTCCTGTTTCTCTCTCCCTTCTCTCATCCAGAGCTTCTGCTAGTTTTTCCTCCACCATCTTCTCTATCTTTATTTCAAGACCCTCCCCTGAGTTATGTATGCCTATCTCAAGCTGTGACAGTCTGTCAGTCATTTTTCGGGTCAGGGCAGTCAGTTCGTCGATCTTTGTCTCAAGTTTACTTGTTTTGTCTTTTTCAGCCTTGCAACATGGCGAGCAAACCCACTGTATATTAACCCTCCCCTTGTCCAGAATGGCATATTCATCGTCACTTATTTTCTCGCAATCTTTGTGAAACCATCTATCGCAATGTTGACATTGCACCCCTTTGTCACCGTCTGCAACAGCACTGTCACAAACTTGGCACTGAAACATTTGCATTTTCTCCATCACCTGATTAGTTCCGCCCTCTTTCTGTGAGCTTTCGCTGTTCTTTTGGTTGCCTGTTTTACCAGGACCACCTCGTCGCGTCATTCTTGCAAATATTAAAATGTAAAACAACCTTACCTTATGCTTGCACTGGTAAGAACAACACGGTTAGTCAAACATAGGGTGCACTGAATCAAAATGAAAGTGCCGCCATGCAATAACTGGGTGGTGAGTACAAATTAACTCCGCCTCCTGTCAAATGCTGCTAGCGCCGAAAAAAATATTTTCTCGGCGAAATTTTCTCAAAATCACTTCTAGGGATAAAATCCTGAAGTCGGATAAAAATGTTGAGCTAAAATTGAAGCTTTAAAATTGAATTTCCTCAATAAAAGTCGCAGCTCAGAGCTCGACGTCTTCGCCTCAGCGCATGCGCAATCAAACATTGTTATAATTATTATGTTAGTTACTAAGTTAGTATGGTTTTTGTATTGTTATAATTATCATGTTAGTTACTTAGTATTATTTTTGTATTGTTATAATTATTATGTTAGTTACTAAGTTGGTATGGTTTTTGTATTATAATTATTATGTTAGTTACTAAGTTAGTATGATTTTTGTATTGTTATAATTATTATGTTAGTTACTAAGTTAGTATGGTTTTTGCATTGTTATAATTATTATGTTAGCTACTAAGTTAGTATGGTTTATGTATTGTTATAATAATTATGTTAGTTACTAAGTTAGTATGGTTTTTGTATTGTTATAATTATTATGTTAGTTTTAAGTATGGTTTTTGTATTGTTGTTATTATTATGGTAGTTACTAAGTTAGTATGGTATTGTTATAATTATTATGTTAGTTACTAAGTTAGTATGGTTTTTGTATTGCTATAATTATTATGTTAGTTACTAAGTATGGTTTTTGTATTGTTATTATTATGGTAGTTACTAAGTTAGTATGGTATTGTTATAATTATTATGTTAGTTACTTAGTTAGTATGGTTTTTGCATTGTTATAATTATTATGTTAGTTACTAAGTTAGTATGGTATTGTTATAATTATTATGGTAGTTACTAAGTTAGTATGGTTTTTGCATTGTTATAATTATTATGTTAGTTACTAAGTTAGTATGGTTTTTGCATTGTTATAATTATTATGTTAGTTACTAAGTTAGTATGGTTTTTGCATTGTTATAATTATTATGTTAGTTACTAAGTTAGTATGGTTTTTGTATTGTTATAATTATTATGTTAGTTACTAAGTTAGTATGGTTTTTGCATTGTTATAATTATTATGGTAGTTACTAAGTTAGTATGGTTTTGTATTGTTATAATTATTATGGTAGTTACTAAGTTAGTATGGTTTTTGCATTGTTATAATTATTATGGTAGTTACTTAGTATGATTTTTGCATTGTTATAATTATTATGTTAGTTACTAAGTTAGTATGGTTTTTGCATTGTTATAATTATTATGTTAGTTACTAAGTTAGTATGGTTTTTGCATTGTTATAATTATGTTAGTTACTAAGTTAGTATGGTTTTTGTATTGTTATAATTATTATGTTAGTTACTAAGTTAGTATGGTTTTTGCATTGTTATAATTATTATGTTAGTTACTAAGTTAGTATGGTTTTTGTATTGTTATAATTATTATGTTAGTTACTAAGTTAGTATGGTTTTTGCATTGTTGTTATTATTATGGTAGTTACTAAGTTAGTATGGTATTGTTATAATTATTATGTTAGTTACTAAGTTAGTATGGTTTTTGCATTGTTGTTATTATTATGTTAGTTACTAAGTATGGTTTTTGTATTGTTATAATTATTATGTTAGTTACTAAGTTAGTATGGTTTTTGTATTGTTATAATTATTATGTTAGTTACTAAGTATGGTTTTTGTATTGTTATAATTATTATGGTAGTTACTAAGTTAGTATGGTTTTTGTATTGTTATAATTATTATGTTAGTTACTAAGTATGGTTTTTGTATTGTTGTTATTATTATGGTAGTTACTAAGTTAGTATGGTATTGTTATAATTATTATGTTAGTTACTTAGTTAGTATGGTTTTTGCATTGTTGTTATTATTATGGTAGTTACTAAGTTAGTATGGTATTGTTATCATTATTATGTTAGTTACTAAGTTAGTATGGTTTTTGCATTGTTATAATTATTATGTTTGTTACTAAGTTAGTATGGTTTTTGCATTATTGTTATTATTATTATGGTAGTTACTAAGTTAGTATGGTTTTTGCATTGCTGTAATTATGATGATGTCATTTTCAGGCACGTTCAGCTCGGTGTTTGTGGCCAGTCTGAAGCATCCTAAGGACATCAAGCAGCAGTTTGCCCTGAAGCACGTCATTCCCACCTCACACCCTAACCGCATGATCACCGAACTGCGCTGTCTGCAACTGCTAGGGTAAAGTTCTGTGTGTGAGTGTGTGTGTGTGTTGCACCCTAACCGCATGATCACCGAACTGCGCTGTCTGCAACTGCTAGGGTAAAGCTCTGTGTGTGTGTGTGTGTCACACCCTAACTGCATGATCACCGAACTACGATGTCTGCAACTGCTAGGGTAAAGTTCTGTGTGTGAGTGTGTGTGTGTGTTGCACCCTAACCGCATGATCACCGAACTGCGCTGTCTGCAACTGCTAGGGTAAAGCTCTGTGTGTGTGTGTGTCACACCCTAACTGCATGATCACCGAACTACGATGTCTGCAACTGCTAGGGTAAAGTTCTGTGTGTGAGTGTGTGTGTGTCACACCCTAACCGCATGATCACCGAACTACGATGTCTGCAACTGCTAGGGTAAAGAGCTCTGTGTGTGTGTGTCACACCCTAACCGCATGATCACCGAACTACGCTGTCTGCAACTGCTAGGGTAAAGCTCTGTGTGTGTGTGTCACACCCTAACCGCATGATCACCGAACTACGATGTCTGCAACTGCTAGGGTAAAGCTCTGTGTGTGTGTGTCACACCCTAACCGCATGATCACCGAACTACGCTGTCTGCAACTGCTAGGGTAAAGCTCTGTGTGTGTGTGTGTGTGTCACACCCTAACTGCATGATCACCGAACTACGCTGTCTGCAACTGCTAGGGTAAAGCTCTGTGTGTGTGTGTGTGTCACACCCTAACCGCATGATCACCGAACTACGATGTCTGCAACTGCTACGGTAAAGCTCTGTGTGTGTGTGTGTCACACCCTAACCGCATGATCACCGAACTACGATGTCTGCAACTGCTAGGGTAAAGCTCTGTGTGTGTGTGTGTGTGTCACACCCTAACCGCATGATCACCGAACTACGATGTCTGCAACTGCTAGGGTAAAGCTCTGTGTGTATGTGTGTGTGTGTCACACCCTAACCGCATGATCACCGAACTACGATGTCTGCAACTGCTAGGGTAAAGTTCTGTGTGTATGTGTGTGTGTGTCACACCCTAACCGCATGATCACCGAACTACGATATCTGCAACTGCTAGGGTAAAGAGCTCTGTGTGTGTGTGTCACACCCTAACCGCATGATCACCGAACTACGATGTCTGCAACTGCTAGGGTAAAGCTCTGTGTGTGTGTGTGTCACACCCTAACCGCATGATCACCGAACTACGCTGTCTGCAACTGCTAGGGTAAAGAGCTCTGTGTGTGTGTGTTACACCCTAACCGATTGATCACCAAACTACGATGTCTGCAACTGCTAGGGTAAAGCTCTGTGTGTGTGTGTCACACCCTAACCGCATGATCACCGAACTACGATGTCTGCAACTGCTAGGGTAAAGAGCTCTGTGTGTGTGTGTTACACCCTAACCGATGATCACAGAACTGCGCTGTCTGCAACTGCTAGGGTAAAAATTGATTTTCTGTGGTGTGTGTGGGTGGTGGTGGTGGTTAGTTTTTGCGCAGCTTGCTTGATGAGTGTGTACAATACAATATAACATATAGAAATATAGTGTGTTTTAAGTGGTGACAGAAGAACACCCATAGTCATAGCTTGCTTGATGAGTGTGTACAATACAATATAACATTGGGAGTACAGTGGTACCCCTCTAATAAGACCTTGAAAGTGCGGTGAAAAAAAAGTCTTATCTGAGGGGTGATCTTATTAGAGGACCAAGCTCCTTTCCGCTATCAGACTGATAAATCGGCGTTAGTGTGTGCACTACAACTCTCGCTGAATGCAAACAACTCACAAAATCCGATAAATGAAAGCAGCTGGCGCATTAGCGTTTGCCGTGATTTCGTATCTGCGGTGTATGCGGCGCCATTTTGTCAGCCGAGTTGTATGCGCGGTAAAAGTTCTGTGTGTGCAAACTGTGACTAAAAATGAACTGCCAGAGCGTTACTTTGTCATGTTTTGTGTTGTGTTGTGTTGTTGTGCATAATCCAGTATTTAGTAGGTCCGTTATGGCGAAGATTAGGTCTGTACTGTTATGTGTAGTTTGTGTGTGAGTGCAACATGGGCCATCGAAGTTGCCATCGGACCCGTTGCCATGACTTTCGATCACGAGTTCGTCTGCTTTTCATCGAGAGATCGATTTGCACGAACTTGACTGCAAAAAGATAAGATTGTGGTCGCATCTCAACCCCTGAAATCGGGTCGTAAGTCGGAACTCAGGAAAAGTCGTATTTGCGGCATAGGATATATAGTGGAATGTGTTCGGGAAAAAAAAATCAGTCGTATGTGAGGAGAAGTGGCATTTGCGAGCATCTTATTAGAGGGGTACCACTGTAGCTGTGTGCCTCTGTTGTCCGGCATCGTATCCAAGCCGGGAGTAGCTGTGTGCCTCTGTATACTTAGTGGAATGTCCCATGTGTGTCTGCTCCCCAGTAACACAACACGGCCTTCCAGGGCTGGAACAGGGCTGCTCTCGTGTTGATAGGGCAGGTGTGACTGGTGCATCTCTGAGTCCCATCAGCACTTTCGGGTGTTTATTTTTGTTTCTGTTGTCCGACTCTCCATAGAGTTTCTTTGCATATACAATATAATAATAATATGTTTCAGGGGCCAGAGGAACGTGATCGGGGTGGAGTTATGTCTGAAGAACAACACAATACAACACACTACAATATAACAATATAATATAATACAATACAATATGACACAATATAATACAATACAATGTAATACGATATAATACAATACAATATTACCTAATATAATATAATATTATGGTGTGCACTGCAGACCTGTTTACCTTTACGATTTTGCCATAATATTTACGGGGGAAAAATCAAATTACAGCAACGAGAAAAAAATACGGGAAAATAAAATCCTAAATATAAAAAAACCCCACTACAGTTGCGTCGGTAAGCGAAGCTTTTGAAACGATGCGGTGAAAAGTCATTTCGCGCCATTTCCTTTTCTGTTTCAAAATGGCGTCCAAGCGAGTGCATTCCGAAGCTTCTGTATCTTCTGGTCGAAAAAATCAAAAGAAAAGACATCAAAAGTCACTTAAATGGCACAGAAATTCCGGGAAAGTGACCTAAAAATTCCAGGAATATGTCATTCAGCACTAGGTGACGAGCATGTGTTCTGTGTCTACTGCTCGACGGACATTAGTATTGCACACTCAGGTCAGTACGATATCGACGTTCATACGCATTGGATTACAGGTTTTTTTCTTCAAAATTACGTTTTTTTGTTTCAGAAATTACAACTTTGCAAAATAGGGGTAAACAGGTCTGTGCACTGTTTCATGGACCAGAGGAACATGATCGGAGTGGAGCTGTGTCTGAAGAACAACACAATATAACACAATATGGCACAATATAATATAATATGGTGTGCACTGTTTCAGGGGTGGAGCTGTGTCTGAAGAACAACACAATACAATATAATACAATACAATATGGCACAATATAATATAATATGGTGTGCACTGTTTCAGGGGTGGAGCTGTGTCTGAAGAACAACACAACACAATACAATACAATATAACACAATATGGCACAATATAATATAATATGGTGTGCACTGTTTCAGGGGTGGAACTGTGTCTGAAGAACAACACAATACAATACAACACAATACAATACAATATAACACAATATGGCACAAAATAATATAATATGGTGTGCACTGTTTCAGGGGTGGAGCTGTGTCTGAAGAACAACACAATACAATATAACACAATACAATACAATATAACACAATATGGCACAATATAATATAATATGGTGTGCACTGTTTCAGGGGTGGAGCTGTGTCTGAAGAACAACACAATACAATATAACACAACACAATACTATACAATATAATATGGTGTGCACTGTTTCAGGGGTGGAGCTGTGTGAAGAACAGCACAATACGATATAATACAACACAATACTATACAATATAATATGGTGTGCACTGTTTCAGGGGTGGAGCTGTGTCTGAAGAACAACACAATACAATATAATACAACACAATACTATACAATATAATATGGTGTGCACTGTTTCAGGGGTGGAGCTGTGTCTGAAGAACAACACAATACGATATAATACAACACAATACTATACAATATAATATGGTGTGCACTGTTTCAGGGGTGGAGCTGTGTCTGAAGAACAACACAATACAATATAATACAACACAATACTATACAATATAATATGGTGTGCACTGTTTCAGGGGTGGAGCTGTGTCTGAAGAACAACACAATACAATATAATACAACACAATACTATACAATATAATATGGTGTGCACTGTTTCAGGGGTGGGAGCTGTGTCTGAAGAACAACACAATACAATAATATATACAACACAATACTATACAATATAATATGGTGTGCACTGTTTCAGGGGTGGAGCTGTGTCTGAAGAACAGCACAATACAATATAATACAACACAATACTATACAATATAATATGGTGTGCACTGTTTCAGGGGTGGAGCTGTGTCTGAAGAACAGCACAATACGATATAATACAACACAATACTATACAATATAATATGGTGTGCACTGTTTCAGGGGTGGAGCTGTGTCTGAAGAACAGCACAATACGATATAATACAACACAATACTATACAATATAATATGGTGTGCACTGTTTCAGGGGTGGAGCTGTGTCTGAAGAACAACACAATACGATATAATACAACACAATACTATACAATATAATATGGTGTGCACTGTTTCAGGGGTGGAGCTGTGTGAAGAACAGCACAATACGATATAATACAACACAATACTATACAATATAATATGGTGTGCACTGTTTCAGGGGTGGGAGCTGTGTCTGAAGAACAACACAATACGATATAATACAACACAATACTATACAATATAATATGGTGTGCACTGTTTCAGGGGTGGAGCTGTGTGAAGAACAGCACAATACGATATAATACAACACAATACTATACAATATAATATGGTGTGCACTGTTTCAGGGGTGGAGCTGTGTGAAGAACAGCACAATACAATATAATACAACACAATACTATACAATATAATATGGTGTGCACTGTTTCAGGGGTGGAGCTGTGTGAAGAACAGCACAATACGATATAATACAACACAATACTATACAATATAATATGGTGTGCACTGTTTCAGGGGTGGAGCTGTGTCTGAAGAACAACACAACACAATACAATATAACACAATACAATACAATATAATATGGTGTGCACTGTTTCAGGGGTGGAGCTGTGTCTGAAGAACAGCACAATACGATATAATACAACACAATACTATACAATATAATATGGTGTGCACTGTTTCAGGGGTGGAGCTGTGTGAAGAACAGCACAATACGATTTAATACAACACAATACTATACAATATAATATGGTGTGCACTGTTTCAGGGGTGGAGCTGTGTCTGAAGAACAGCACAATACGATATAATACAACACAATACTATACAATATATTATGGTGTGCACTGTTTCAGGGGCCAGAGGAACGTCATCGGGGTGGAGCTGTAGGTCTGAAGAACAGGGACCACTGTGTCATCATCATGAAGAACAACACAATACTATACAATATATTATGGTGTGCACTGTTTCAGGGGCCAGAGGAACATCATCGGGGTGGAGCTGTGTCTGAAGAACAAGGACCACTGTGTCATCATGAAGAACAACACAATGCAATATATTATGGTGTGCACTGTTTCAGGGGCCAGAGGAACGTCATCGGGGTGGAGCTGTGTCTGAAGAACAAGGACCACTGTGTCATCATGAAGAACAACACAATGCAATATATTATGGTGTGCACTGTTTCAGGGGCCAGAGGAACGTCATCGGGGTGGAGCTGTGTCTGAAGAACAAGGACCACTGTGTCATCATGAAGAACAACACAATGCAATATATTATGGTGTGCACTGTTTCAGGGGCCAGAGGAACGTCATCGGGGTGGAGCTGTGTCTGAAGAACAGGGACCACTGTGTCATCATCATGAAGAACAACACAATGCAATATATTATGGTGTGCACTGTTTCAGGGGCCAGAGGAACGTCATCGGGGTAGAGCTGTGTCTGAAGAACAGGGACCACTGTGTCATCATCATGAAGTACTTCCCACACCAAAAGTTCCTGGTTAGCACAATGTTTTGTTTGTTTAAATGTGCCAAAATGTTTTGTTTCTTTAAATGTGCCAAAATGTGAAAAACAAAGCCCTGAACTTGGAAAACAAAGAAAGCAAAAATTGAAACAA
>CM065705.1:736798-769298 GCA_017654935.2 Phymorhynchus buccinoides | reverse complement strand
TCTCTCATCATCAACTTATTACCATCATTAGCATGTCTCTCATCATCAACTTGTTACCATCATTAGCATGTCTCATCATCAACTTGTTACCATCATTAGCATGTCTCTCATCATCAACTTGTTACCATCATTAGCATGTCTCATCATCAACGTGTTACCATCATTAGCATGTCTCTCATCATCAACTTGTTACCATCATTAGCATGTCTCTCATCATCGTGTTACCATCATTAGCATGTCTCTCATCATCAACGTGTTACCATCATTAGCATGTCTCTCATCATCAACGTGTTACCATCATTAGCATGTCTCTCATCATCAACGTGTTGCCATCATTAGCATGTCTCTCATCATCAACGTGTTACCATCATTAGCACGTCTCTCATCATCGTGTTACCATCATTAGCATGTCTCATCATCAACGTGTTAACATCATTAGCATGTCTCTCATCATCAACGTGTTACCATCATTAGCATGTCTCTCATCATCAACTTGTTACCATCATTAGCATGTCTCTCATCATCAACTTGTTACCATCATTAGCATGTCTCATCATCAACGTGTTACCATCATTAGCATGTCTCTCATCATCAACTTGTTACCATCATTAGCATGTGTCTCATCATCAACGTGTTACCATCATTAGCATGTCTCTCATCATCAACGTGTTATCATCATTAGCATGTCTCTCATCATCAACTTGTTACCATCATTAGCATGTCTCTCATCATCGTGTTGCCATCATTAGCATGTCTCTCATCATCAACGTGTTACCATCATTAGCATGTCTCATCATCAACGTGTTACCATCATTAGCATGTCTGTCATCATCAACGTGTTACCATCATTAGCATGTCTCTCATCATCAACGTGTTACCATCATTAGCATGTCTCTCATCATCGTGTTACCATCATTAGCATGTCTCATCATCAACGTGTTACCATCATTAGCATGTCTCTCATCATCAACTTGTTACCATCATTAGCATGTCTCTCATCATCAACTTGTTACCATCATTAGCATGTCTCATCATCAACTTGTTACCATCATTAGCATGTCTCTCATCATCAACTTGTTACCATCATTAGCATGTCTCATCAACGTGTTACCATCATTAGCATGTCTCATCATCAACTTGTTACCATCATTAGCATGTCTCTCATCATCGTGTTACCATCATTAGCATGTCTCTCATCATCAACGTGTTGCCATCATTAGCATGTCTCTCATCATCAACGTGTTACCATCATTAGCATGTCTCTCATCATCGTGTTACCATCATTAGCATGTCTCATCATCAACGTGTTACCATCATTAGCATGTCTCTCATCATCAACGTGTTACCATCATTAGCATGTCTCTCATCATCAACTTGTTACCATCATTAGCATGTCTCTCATCATCAACTTGTTACCATCATTAGCATGTCTCATCATCAACGTGTTACCATCATTAGCATGTCTCTCATCATCAACTTGTTACCATCATTAGCATGTCTCTCATCATCAACTTGTTACCATCATTAGCATGTCTCTCATCATCATTCTGGCACCAAAGACGTTGGAGAAGGAAAACGTGAGTGACTGGGGTTGGTGTTAGCATGTCTCTCATCATCAACTTGTTACCATCATTAGCATGTCTCATCATCAACGTGTTACCATCATTAGCATGTCTCTCATCATCATTCTGGCACCAAAGACGTTGGAGAAGGAAAACGTGAGTGACTGGGGTTGGTGTTAGCATGTCTCTCATCATCAACTTGTTACCATCATTAGCATGTCTCATCATCAACGTGTTACCATCATTAGCATGTCTCTCATCATCATTCTGGCACCAAAGACGTTGGAGAAGGAAAACGTGAGTGACTGGGGTTGGTGTTAGCATGTCTCTCATCATCAACTTGTTACCATCATTAGCATGTCTCATCATCAACGTGTTACCATCATTAGCATGTCTCTCATCATCAACGTGTTACCATCATTAGCATGTCTCTCATCATCAACGTGTTACCATCATTAGCATGTCTCTCATCATCAACGTATTACCATCATTAGCATGTCTCATCATCAACGTGTTACCATCATTAGCATGTCTCTCATCATCAACGTGTTACCATCATTAGCATGTCTCTCATCATCAACTTGTTACCATCATTAGCATGTCTCTCATCATCAACTTGTTACCATCATTAGCATGTCTCATCATCAACTTGTTACCATCATTAGCATGTCTCTCATCATCAACGTGTTGCCATCATTAGCATGTCTCTCATCATCAACGTGTTACCATCATTAGCATGTCTCTCATCATCAACGTGTTGCCATCATTAGCATGTCTCTCATCATCAACGTGTTACCATCATTAGCATGTCTCTCATCATCAACGTGTTACCATCATTAGCATGTCTCTCATCATCAACGTGTTGCCATCATTAGCATGTCTCTCATCATCAATGTGTTACCATCATTAGCATGTCTCTCATCATCGTGTTACCATCATTAGCATGTCTCTCATCATCAACGTGTTACCATCATTAGCATGTCTCTCATCATCAACGTGTTACCATCATTAGCATGTCTCATCATCAACGTGTTACCATCATTAGCATGTCTCTCATCATCAACGTGTTACCATCATTAGCATGTCTCATCATCAACGTGTTACCATCATTAGCATGTCTCTCATCATCAATGTGTTACCATCATTAGCATGTCTCTCATCATCAACTTGTTACCATCATTAGCATGTCTCTCATCAACAACGTGTTACCATCATTAGCATGTCTCTCATCATCAACATGTTACCATCATTAGCATGTCTCTCATCATCAATGTTACCATCATTAGCATGTCTCTCATCATCAACGTGTTACCATCATTGTTGTTATTGTCATCAACGTTGTTACCCTCATTGTTATTATTGTCATCAACGGTGTTACCATCATTGTTGTTATTGTCATCAATGTTGTTACCATCATTGTTATTGTCATCAACAGTGTTACCATCATTGTTGTTATTGTCATCAACGTTGTTACCATCATTGTTATTGTCATCAACGGTGTTACCATCATTGTTATTGTCATCAACATTGTTACCATCATTGTTATTGTCATCAATGTTGTTACCATCATTGTTGTTATTGTCATCAACGTTGTTACCATCATTGTTGTTATTGTCATCAACGTTGTTACCATCATTGTTATTGTCATCAACGTTGTTACCATCATTGTTATTATTGTCATCAACGTTGTTACCATCATTGTTATTATTGTCATCGTTGTTACCATCATTGTTATTGTCATCAATGTTGTTACCATCATTGTTGTTATTGTCATCAACGTGTTACCATCATTGTTGTTATTGTCATCAACGTTGTTACCATCATTGTTATTATTGTCATCAACATTGTTACCATCATTGTTATTGTCATCAACGTTGTTGCCATCATTGTTATTGTCATCAACGTTGTTACCATCATTGTTGTTATTGTCATCAATGTTGTTACCATCATTGTTATTGTCATCATCGTTGTTACCATCATTGTTGTTATTGTCATCAATGTTGTTACCATCATTGTTATTGTCATCAACGTGTTACCATCATTGTTGTTATTGTAATCAACGTTGTTACCATCATTGTTATTATTGTCATCAACGGTGTTACCATCATTGTTGTTATTGTCATCAATGTTGTTACCATCATTGTTATTGTCATCATCGTTGTTACCATCATTGTTGTTATTGTCATCAATGTTGTTACCATCATTGTTATTGTCATCAACGTGTTACCATCATTGTTATTGTCATCAACAGTGTTACCATCATTGTTGTTATTGTCATCAAGGTGTTACCATCATTGTTGTTATTGTCATCAACGTTGTTACCATCATTGTTATTATTGTCATCAACAGTGTTACCATCATTGTTGTTATTGTCATCAACGTTGTTACCATCATTGTTGTTATTGTCATCAACATTGTTACCATCATTGTTATTGTCATCAACGTTGTTGCCATCATTGTTGTTATTGTCATCAACGTTGTTACCATCATTGTTGTTATTGTCATCAATGTTTTTACCATCATTGTTATTGTCATCAACGTGTTACCATCATTGTTGTTATTGTCATCAACGTTGTTACCATCATTGTTATTATTGTCATCAACATTGTTACCATCATTGTTATTGTCATCAACGTTGTTGCCATCATTGTTATTGTCATCAACATTGTTACCATCATTGTTATTGTCATCAACGTTGTTGCCATCATTGTTATTGTCATCAACATTGTTGCCATCATTGTTATTGTCATCAACGTGTTACCATCAATGTTATTGTCAACGTTGTTACCATCATTGTTATTATTGTCATCAACATTGTTACCATCATTGTTATTGTCATCAACGTGTTACCATCATTGTTATTGTCATCAACGTGTTACCATCATTGTTATTGTCATCAACGTGTTACCATCATTGTTATTGTCATCAACGTTGTTACCATCATTGTTATTGTCATCAACGTGTTACCATCATTGTTATTGTCATCAACGTTGTTACCTTCATTAGTCCGTCACCAAGACGGACTATTGCGATGGGCTGGTTTGTATTTTTTTTTCTTTTTTTCTTCTTTTCTGTCTGTTAAAGGATATCTCCAGAACCGCTTGACCAAATCGCGTCAAATTTTGTGTGAAGGTGTGCCTCCTTAATAGGAAGAGATCGGCGCAAACCATTTTGCCGTCGTGACCTTGACCTTGACGTACGACCTTGAAAACCGAAAATCTATTTTTAGCCATATCTCGGGCACCGATCCACATAGGATGTTGAAACTTGGTATGAAGGTGGTTTGGCTTATGCCCGTTCTGATGATGGCATACCGGTCAAGGTCAAGGTCAAAAAGATCGCTGGAGCCTGAAAATCGGAGGGTCATTTTTTTCTCCTTCTGGCTGTCCCAAGGATATCTTTCGAACGGGTTGACAGAATCACGTCAAAGTTTGTGTGCTGGTGTGTCACCATGAGAGGAAGGCATCCGCGCAAACCATATTGCCGTCGTGACCTTGACCTTGGTGTATGACCTTGAAAACCGAAAATCTTTCAGGGGCCATAACTCCCACACCGTTAGTGTTAGAGTCTTCAAATTTGGCATGAAGGTACTTTGGCTTATGCCCGTTCTGATGGTGGCATACCGATCAAGGTCAAGGTCACGGTCCGGGCGATCAGTAGGCCTTGAAAGTGGTAGGGGTCTACACATTGGGTTTTAAGCCATATTTTCCACATTGGTACTTGACAGAAGCGCTTCAGATTGTGTGTGGTACTGTATACCTTAGAGAAGAAAACATCCGAGCATAAATTATCACCATGCTGACCTTGACCTTGAAGTGTGACCTTGAAAACCGAAATTTCCTTCTTTGCGCTATATGCTTTTTCTTCTTCAAGCTGTATCTCGTGAACTAGAAGACAGAATCCCTTCCAATTTTGTGTCAGGATGTGACACTCTACGGGGTGTCGCAAGTGCGTGGCATTGCTGGTGACGGACATGTCTGCCGCTCGGCGACGCCCTTGTTGTTATTGTCATCAACGGTGTTACCATCATTGTTGTTATTGTCATCAACGTTGTTACCTTCATTGTTATTATTGTCATCAACGTTGTTACCATCATTGTTGTTATTGTCATCAACGTTGTTACCATCATTGTTATTATTGTCATCAATGTTGTTACCATCATTGTTATTGTCATCAACAGTGTTACCATCATTGTTGTTATTGTCATCAACATTGTTACCATCATTGTTATTGTCATCAACAGTGTTACCATCATTGTTGTTATTGTCATCAACGTTGTTACCATCATTGTTGTTATTGTCATCAACGTTGTTACCATCATTGTTATTGTCATCAACAGTGTTACCATCATTGTTGTTATTGTCATCAACGTTGTTGCCATCATTGTTATTATTGTCATCAACGGTGTTACCATCATTGTTATTTTCATCAACGTTGTTACCATCATTGTTATTGTCATGAACATTGTTACCATCATTGTTATTGTCATCAACAGTTGTTACCATCATTGTTGTTATTGTCATCAACAGTGTTACCATCATTGTTATTGTCATCAACAGTGTTACCATCATTGTTGTTATTGTCATCAACAGTGTTACCATCATTGTTGTTATTGTCATCAACGGTGTTACCATCATTGTTGTTATTGTCATCAACAGTGTTACCATCATTGTTATTATTGTCATCAACAGTGTTACCATCATTGTTGTTATTGTCATCAATGGTGTTACCATCATTGTTATTATTGTCATCAACAGTGTTACCATCATTGTTATTATTGTCATCAACGGTGTTACCATCATTGTTGTTATTGTCATCAACAGTGTTACCATCATTGTTATTATTGTCATCAACATTGTTACCATCATTGTTATTGTCATCAATGTTGTTACCATCATTGTTATTATTGTCATCAACGGTGTTACCATCATTGTTATTGTCATCAACGTTGTTACCATCATTGTTGTTATTGTCATCAACGGTGTTACCATCATTGTTGTTATTGTCATCAACGTTGTTACCATCATTATTGTTATTGTCATCGTTGTTACCATCATTGTTATTATTGTCATCAACGTTGTTACCATCATTGTTGTTATTGTCATCAACGGTGTTACCATCATTGTTGTTATTGTCATCAACGTTGTTACCATCATTGTTGTTATTGTCATCAACGTTGTTACCATCATTGTTATTGTCATCAACGTTGTTACCATCATTGTTGTTATTGTCATCAACGTTGTTACCATCATTGTTATTATTGTCATCGTTGTTACCATCATTGTTATTATTGTCATCAACGTTGTTACCATCATTGTTATTGTCATCAACAGGTGTTACCATCATTGTTATTGTCATCAACGTTGTTACCATCATTGTTGTTATTGTCATCAACAGTGTTACCATCATTGTTGTTATTGTTGTTACCATCATTGTTGTTATTGTCATCAACGTTGTTACCATCATTGTTGTTATTGTCATCAACGTTGTTACCATCATTGTTATTGTCATCAACGGTGTTACCATCATTGTTGTTATTGTCATCAACGGTGTTACCATCATTGTTGTTATTGTCATCAACGTTGTTACCATCATTGTTGTTATTGTCATCAACGTTGTTACCATCATTGTTATTGTCATCAACAGTGTTACCATCATTGTTGTTATTGTCATCAACGTTGTTACCATCATTGTTGTTATTGTCATCAACAGTGTTACCATCATTGTTATTGTCATCAACGATGTTACCATCATTGTTGTTATTGTCATCAACAGTGTTACCATCGTTGTTATTGTCATCAACGGTGTTACCATCATTGTTGTTATTGTCATCAACGGTGTTACCCTCATTGTTATTATCGTTAACGGTGTTACCATCATTGTTGTTATTGTTATCAACGGTGTTACCATCATTGTTGTTATTGTCATCAACATTGTTACCATCATTGTTATTGTCATCAACGTTGTTACCATCATTGTTGTTATTGTCATCAACGTTGTTACCATCATTGTTGTTATTGTCATCAACGGTGTTACCATCATTGTTGTTATTGTCATCAACGTTGTTACCATCATTGTTGTTATTGTCATGAGCGTGTTATCATCATTGTTGTTATTGTCATCAACGGTGTTACCATCATTGTTGTTATTGTCATCAACGTTGTTACCATCATTGTTATTATTGTCATCAACATTGTTACCTTCATTGTTATTGTCATCAACAGTGTTACCATCATTGTTGTTATTGTCATCAACGTGTTACCATCATTGTTGTTATTGTCATCAACAGTGTTACCATCATTGTTGTTATTGTCATCAACGTTGTTACCATCATTGTTGTTATTGTCATCAACGTTGTTACCATCATTGTTGTTATTGTCGTCAACAGTGTTACCCTCATTGTTATTGCCATCAACGTTGTTACCTTCATTGTTGTTATTGTCGTCAACATTGTTGTCATTTTTATCATTTTGTCATCATAACCGTGGTTGTCATCATTATGTCCTCATCATCATCCATTATCTACAGCTTCACATTCATCATTATCTTCATCTTTATGGGCATCTAACTACATTATCATCATCAACACTTTTTATTATTATATTTTAAACGCCACTCTTTTTGAGGGGTCTGGGTGGGGATGGGGGTGGACTTGGGGAAACCAAGCTATTATTTTTGTTCACCTTCCCCTAACCTGACATGTTGTGTGTCCTCTGGCCACCTTCCCCTAACCTGACACCATGTTGTGTGTCCTCTGGCCACCTTCCCCTAACCTGACACCATGTTGTGTGTCCTCTGGCCACCTTCCCCTAACCTGACACCATGTTGTGTGTCCTCTGGCCACCTTCCCCTAACCTGACACCATGTTGTGTGTCCTCTGGCCACCTTCCCCTAACCTGACACCATGTTGTGTGTCCTCTGGCCACCTTCCCCTAACCTGACACCATGTTGTGTGTCCTCTGGCCACCTTCCCCTAACCTGACACCATGTTGTGTGTCCTCTGGCCACCTTCCCCTAACCTGACACCATGTGTGTCCTCTGGCCACATTCCCCTAACCTGACACCATGTTGTGTGTCCTGATCTGGCCACCTTCCCCTAACCTGACACCATGTTGTGTGTCCTCTGGCCACCTTCCCCTAACCTGACACCATGTTGTGTGTCCTCTGGCCACATTCCCCTAACCTGACACCATGTGTGTCCTCTGGCCACCTTCCCCTAACCTGACACCATGTTGTGTGTCCTCTGGCCACCTTCCCCTAACCTGACACCATGTTTGTGTGTCCTCTGGCCACATTCCCCTAACCTGACACCATGTGTGTCCTCTGGCCACCTTCCCCTAACCTGACACCATGTTGTGTGTCCTCTGGCCACCTTCCCCTAACCTGACACCATGTGTGTCCTCTGGCCACCTTCCCCTAACCTGACACCATGTTGTGTGTCCTCTGGCCACCTTCCCCTAACCTGACACCATGTGTGTCCTCTGGCCACATTCCCCTAACCTGACACCATGTGTGTCCTCTGGCCACATTCCCCTAACCTGACACCATGTGTGTCCTCTGGCCACCTTCCCCTAACCTGACACCATGTGTGTCCTCTGGCCACCTTCCCCTAACCTGACACCATGTTGTGTGTCCTCTGGCCACCTTCCCCTAACCTGACACCATGTTGTGTGTCCTCTGGCCACCTTCCCCTAACCTGACACCATGTTGTGTGTCCTCTGGCCACATTCCCCTAACCTGACACCATGTTGTGTGTCCTCTGGCCACCTTCCCCTAACCTGACACCATGTGTGTCCTCTGGCCACATTCCCCTAACCTGACACCATGTTGTGTGTCCTCTGGCCACCTTCCCCTAACCTGACACCATGTTGTGTGTCCTCTGGCCACCTTCCCCTAACCTGACACCATGTTGTGTGTCCTCTGGCCACATTCCCCTAACCTGGCACCATGTTGTGTGTCCTCTGGCCACATTCCCCTAACCTGACACCATGTTGTGTGTCCTCTGGCCACCTTCCCCTAACCTGACACCATGTTGTGTGTCCTCTGGCCACCTTCCCCTAACCTGACACCATGTGTGTCCTCTGGCCACCTTCCCCTAACCTGACACCATGTGTGTCCTCTGGCCACCTTCCCCTAACCTGACACCATGTTGTGTGTCCTCTGGCCACCTTCCCCTAACCTGACACCATGTTGTGTGTCCTCTGGCCACATTCCCCTAACCTGACACCATGTTGTGTGTCCTCTGGCCACATTCCCCTAACCTGACACCATGTTGTGTGTCCTCTGGCCACCTTCCCCTAACCTGACACCATGTGTGTCCTCTGGCCACCTTCCCCTAACCTGACACCATGTGTGTCCACTGGCCACCTTCCCCTAACCTGACACCATGTGTGTCCTCTGGCCACCTTCCCCTAACCTGATGCCATGTTGTGTGTCCTCTGGCCACATTCCCCTAACCTGACACCATGTGTGTCCACTGGCCACCTTCCCCTAACCTGACACCATGTGTGTCCACTGGCCACCTTCCCCTAACCTGATGCCATGTTGTGTGTCCTCTGGCCACCTTCCCCTAACCTGACACCATGTTGTGTGTCCTCTGGCCACCTTCCCCTAACCTGACACCATGTTATGTGTCCTCTGGCCACATTCCCCTAACCTGATGCCATGTTGTCTGTCCTCTCTGATCTGGCCACCTTCCCCTAACCTGGCACCATGTTGTGTGTCCTCTGGCCACATTCCCCTAACCTGACACCATGTTGTCTGTCCTCTCTGATCTGGCCACCTTCCCCTAACCTGGCACCATGTTGTCTGTCCTCTGGCCACATTCCCCTAACCTGACACCATGTTGTCTGTCCTCTCTGATCTGGCCACCTTCCCCTAACCTGACACCATGTTGTCTGTCCTCTCTGATCTGGCCACCTTCCCCTAACCTGACACCATGTTGTGTGTCCTCTCTGATCTGGCCACCTTCCCCTAACCTGACACCATGTTGTGTGTCCTCTCTGATCTGGTCACCTTCCCCTAACCTGACATCATGTTGTGTGTCCTCTGTCCACCTTCCCCATACCTGACACCATGTTGTGTGTCCTCTCTGATCTGGCCACCTTCCCCTTCCCCTAACCTCACAACCATGTTGTGTGTCCTCTGGCCACCTTCCCCTAACCTGATGCCATGTTGTGTGTCCTCTCTGATCTGGCCACCTTCCCCTAACCTGGCACCATGTTGTCTGTCCTCTCTGATCTGGCCACCTTCCCCTAACCTGACACCATGTTGTGTGTCCTCTCTGATCTGGCCACCTTCCCCTAACCTGGCACCATGTTGTGTGTCCTCTGATCTGGCCACCTTCCCCTAACCTGACACCATGTTGTGTGTCCTCTGGCCACCTTCCCCTAACCTGACACCATGTTGTGTGTCCTCTGGCCACCTTCCCCTAACCTGGCACCATGTTGTGTGTCCTCTGGCCACCTTCCCCTAACCTGTCACCATGTTGTGTGTCCTCTGGCCACCTTCCCCTAACCTGGCACCATGTTGTGTGTCCTCTGGCCACCTTCCCCTAACCTGACACCATGTTGTGTGTCCTCTCTGATCTGGCCACCTTCCCCTAACCTGACACCATGTGTGTCCTCTGGCCACCTTCCCCTAACCTGACACCATGTTGTGTGTCCTCTGATCTGGCCACCTTCCCCTAACCTGACACCATGTTGTGTGTCCTCTGATCTGGCCACCTTCCCCTAACCTGACACCATGTTGTGTGTCCTCTGGCCACCTTCCCCTAACCTGGCACCATGTTGTGTCCTCTCTGATCTGGCCACCTTCCCCTAACCTGACACAAACATGTTGTGTGTCCTCTCTGATCTGGCCACCTTCCCCTAACCTGACACCATGTTGTGTGTCCTCTGGCCACCTTCCCCTAACCTGACACCATGTTGTCTGTCCTCTCTGATCTGGCCACCTTCCCCTAACCTGACACCATGTTGTGTGTCCTCTGGCCACCTTCCCCTAACCTGACACCATGTTGTGTGTCCTCTCTGATCTGGCCACCTTCCCCTAACCTGGCACCATGTTGTGTGTCCTCTCTGATCTGGCCACCTTCCCCTAACCTGGCACCATGTCGTGTGTCCTCTCTGTTCTGGCCACCTTCCCCTAACCTGTCACCATGTTGTGTGTCCTCTGGCCACCTTCCCCTAACCTGGCACCATGTTGTGTGTCCTCTCTGATCTGGCCACCTTCCCCTAACCTGACACCATGTTGTGTGTCCTCTCTGATCTGGCCACCTTCCCCTAACCTGGCACCATGTTGTGTGTCCTCTGGCCACCTTCCCCTAACCTGACACCATGTTGTGTGTCCTCTCTGATCTGGCCACCTTCCCCTAACCTGACACCATGTTGTGTGTCCTCTGGCCACCTTCCCCTAACCTGGCACCATGTCATGTTGTCGTTGTGTGTCCTCTGGCCACCTTCCCCTAACCTGACACCATGTTGTGTGTCCTCTCTGATCTGGCCACCTTCCCCTAACCTGTCACCATGTTGTGTGTCCTCTGGCCACCTTCCCCTAACCTGACACCATGTTGTGTGTCCTCTCTGATCTGGCCACCTTCCCCTAACCTGACATGTTGTGTGTCCTCTGATCTGGCCACCTTCCCCTAACCTGACACCATGTTGTGTGTCCTCTGGCCACCTTCCCCTAACCTGACACCATGTTGTGTGTCCTCTGGCCACCTTCCCCTAACCTGACATGTTGTTGTGTGTCCTCTCTGATCTGGCCACCTTCCCCTAACCTGACATGTTGTTGTGTGTCCTCTCTGATCTGGCCACCTTCCTAAACTACACCAAACATGTTGTCGTCCTCTCTCCTCTGGCCACCTTCCCCTAACCTGACATGTTGTGTGTCCTCTCTGATCTGGCCACCTTCCGCTAACCTGACATGTTGTTGTGTGTCCTCTCTGATCTGGCCACCTTCCCCTAAACTTACACCAAACATGTTGTCGTTGTGTGTCCTCTGGCCACCTTCCCCTAATCTTACACCAAACATGTTGTGTGTCCTCTGGCCACCTTCCCCTAACCTGACATGTTGTTGTGTGTCCTCTCTGATCTGGCCACCTTCCCCTAACCTGACATGTTGTGTGTCCTCTCTGATCTGGCCACCTTCCCCTAACCTGACATGTTGTTGTGTGTCCTCTCTGATCTGGCCACCTTCCCCTAAACTTACACCAAACATGTTGTCGTTGTGTGTCCTCTGGCCACCTTCCCCTAACCTGACATGTTGTGTGTCCTCTCTGTTCTGGCCACCTTCCGCTAACCTGACATGTTGTGTGTCCTCTCTGATCTGGCCACCTTCCCCTAACCTGACATGTTGTGTGTCCTCTCTGTTCTGGCCACCTTCCGCTAACCTGACTTGTTGTGTGTCCTCTCTGATCTGGCCACCTTCCCCTAAACTTACACCAAACATGTTGTCGTTGTGTGTCCTCTGGCAGGCTGAAGAAAGGCCCACTGGGGAATCGAACTCAGGAGCGAAGAAGAGCGGCTCTCGCACACCGCTGTCCCCTCTGCCTCAGGAAAAGGTACAGTTGGCCTCGCCCGCCGGACCACTGGCTTTCTCCTTCCTTTGTCTGTCCGTCTATCTGTCCGCCTGTCTGTCTGCCTGTCCACCTGTCTGTCACTTATCAAGGAAAGTGTCTTTACAGCTCTGTATGTCTGCCTGTCAAGTCAAGTCAAGTCAAAATGATCTTTATTGACGATAAAAGAGTAAGCTTGATAAGCTTTTTTTTTTTGATAAAAAGCTTTTTTACATCCTGTATGTCTGTCTGTGTGTCTGCCTGTCCACCTGTCTGTCCACCTGTCTCCGCCTGTATGTCCGTCTGTCTGTCCGCCTGTATGTCTGTCCGCCTGTATGTCTGTCTGTGTGTCTGTCCGCCTGTATGTCCGTCTCTCTGTCCGCCTGTATGTTCGTAGACCTGCCAACCTTTCCGCTTTGAGCAGAATTTCTTCCGCCCTTCTGCTCAAGTCCATAAAATTCCGCTTTCAAAAGTTAAAAAAAAAAGTTTTGAACACACAAATTCATCGTCTTATATACAGAGCAGCACAGCTGCTGTGCGTATAGCCGACCTTCCAGTTTCTGTTTGCGCACTTCCGTTAAGATAGCGATTGGCACATTGATGTGATTGGGGATAAAAGAAAGAGAATAGACCAATATTTCTGCCAAGATTACATGGAAAAGTATAGATCTGTGCATTCAGAGATCCAGAAAGTGCAGCATGCTTGATGTGCATTGTGCTCACTATGTACACTTAAAAGTCTCCTATGGAGGGTGTCAAGACATCAAATGCCACAGTGCTTCTCATCGTCTTATCGAAACTGCAAACTCCCAGACTTCGTCTTTCACAGTTACCGACTTCTTCAAGCCAACGGAAGGAAAGGAGAACAAAGATGAACTTTGAATTGATTCAGTATCTTACTTCCAAGTCTTATTATTTAAGTCATCTATGGCACCAACCGTCTTGGTCTGCCCAAATAAAAAGGGCAGAGGAACAAACCAAAAGCGTCTATTGTGCTAGGAATAGTTGTGACATTTCCAGACAAGACTTGTTTTAAACAAGACAAGTTCACAAGGATGAAAATTGCTTGCTTCAAATTATGTTTACGCGTGAAAGGTAAGATGTCGTGTCAAAATTCCTCTTAGCTCCCAAAAATTCCTGTTTCCTACTACAAATATTCCTCTTTCGTCTGTTAGGGGGTTGGCAGGTCTGTCCGTCTGTCTGTATGTCCGTCTGTCTCAGTCTGTCTGTCCGTCTGTCTGTCACTTATGATGGAAAAGTGTCTTTACAGCTCTGTCTGTCTGTCTGTGTGCACCTGGAACTGTCTTCTGGCCTTTCTCTCTGTCTGTGTTTCTGTTGGTCTCTCTCTCTCTGAATCTCTCTATCTCTCTGAATCTCTCTCTCTCTCTCTCTGAATCTCTCTATCTCTCTGAATCTCAGTTCTCCTCTCTCTCTCTCTCTATCTCTCTCTCTCTCTCTCTCTCTCTCTCTCTCTCTCTCTCTCTCCTCTCTTTCATCTCCTCTCTCTCTCTCTCTCTTTCTTTCTCTCTCTCTCTCTCTTTCTCTCTCTCTCTCTCTCTCTCTCTCTCTCTCGAGGCTCTCTCTCTCTCTCTCTCTCTCTCTCTCTCTCTCTCTCTCTCTCTCTCTCTCTCTCTCTGATCTCTCTCTCTCTCTCTCTCTCTCTCTCTCTCTCAATCTCTCTCTCTCTCTCTCTCTCTGAAAATTCTCTGAATCTCTCTCTCTCTCTCTCTCTGAATCTCTCTCTCTCTCTCTCTCTCTCTCTCTCTGAGTCTGAATCTCTCTCTCTGAATCTCTCTCTCTCTCTCTCTCTCTCTCTGCATCTCTCTCTCTTTCTCTGAATCTCTCTCTCTCTCTCTCTCTCTCGCCTCTCTCTCTCTCTCTCCTCTCTCTCTCTCTCTGTGTCTTTGTCTTTCTTTTTCTCTGAATGTCTTTCTCTCTGTGTCTCTTTGTTTCTCTCTTTCTCTCTCTGTGTCATCATACCATTCTTTCAATATGTTTGTGTTCATTAGCTGCCAATCGCTAATGAAATAAAACAAGGTTCTGTGTCATCATACCAGAATGAATGAATGAATCTTTAATTTAATGTCTTTTCACATAGATCGTGATTTTAGACAGCATGCAAAAAAAATATTTTTTTTTTTTTGGGGGGAAAAGAAGGTAAAATAACATGCATAAGAACGACATATTAAAAAAAGTAAAGAAAACCTCTACAGTAGTCTTCCAATAGTTGAGGACAGCATTGCTTTTGCAATTACAGTAATGTCAATTTCTGCGTCATTTAAAATATCCTTGGTATTATCATACTTACGAAAAAAGTCCATATTGATCATTCGATATTTAGAGAGCAATACTGGACATTCTAATAGTAAGTGATGAATTGATCATTTATCACTACAAAGACAGTTAGTTTTTAAGTATTTAGTTTTCCATGAATTGAGTCGTATCTTGTACACTAAACTAACTATCGATCTACTGTGCATAAAAATGTTAGATCTAAAGTCAGATGAGTTGATGTAAGTAGATTTTTCCAATAAACAGTAAATTTCATGTGTTGATAATGCCAGTTTCTCATTAGAAACCAAGTTAGAGTTATTAAAAGCCCCTCTTTTGGCAGCTCTATCAGCAACTTTATTCCCAAAGAGTCCACAATGAGATGGCATCCAGCAAAAATCAATACCAATACCTTTGGCAATGAATACAATGAATCAACTGTTTAATTTCAAAGACAATGTCGTTACGAGTTTTATTGTTACTTTGCTTTAGAGTTTGTAAAACTGATTTTGAATCCACACAAACTAAAATGTTATAAATTGAATATGGTAGATCATAAACAAATTCTAAAGCTCGCATTATTGCATATAATTCAGAAGTAAATATCAGGGCTCCCCATTCTGTGCGTCCAATGTGCGTGACAGACGCATTAAAACTTCGTACTGGGGGTGAAATGACGCACTATAATTACTACTCGAGGGTTATGAGACGCACTATAAATCTGCCGAGTGCGTGACAGACCTGGTTACTCTACGATTTTGGCGTAGCATGCTACGAAATTAGGGTGTCTGCTATGCAGCTACGACTCGAAATAGCAAACTCGAGCGAGCGTTGTCAAGGACACAGATCCGTTCAGTTTGAGGCACCCGATGCGTTCCTTCCAGTCAGCTTCGAAGCTGCTTTGCAGTTGGCACGCACAAGTTGAGAGAAAGTTTGCTTCAGTTCTTGTGAGGAAAAAAGTGGATTGCGGTGCACAGCAAAAGCGAAAAAGACACGAAACGGACGACGAATCAGAGGTGGAAGAAGTAGAATCAGAAAATGAAGCTAAAAAGACCAAGCCAACTAGAACAGCAACTCCGAGGACTGCGAACCAGAAATATCTGTCGAGCTACCATCGGGAGTTTCTATGCATCATAGCATCGAAGAGGGGGGTGGGGAGCATCACGATTTTTGCACGGTGTGCAAAAATGATTTTACTGTCGGTGACGCTGGTTTGGCTGACTGCGCTAAACACTGTAAGGGGCGCACAAAGATCTGGTGAGCGTTTTGAAAGGAAGCAGTAACTTCCTTCAGAACTTCATTGAGAAGAAGAAAGAAGAGTCGAAGCAAGGTCTGCAAAATGACGTCACCAGGGCCGAAGCCATGATGTGCATGCTGATAGCGCGGTCCAACTTGCCACTTTCATCAGCTCACAAAGGTGAAGGTCAGGTCATGATAGTACTTGATCATTCTAGACTGGTTGATTTTTCACCCTCTATAAGTTCACCCTGGGGGTGAAGAGACCCTCTATAGCTGCTTCCTGTGGGTGAAAATACCCTCTATGGTCAAGCAAAATGGGGAGCCCTGAAATATTGAAATGCCTTTGCCTAAATAGTATGACTTTTCTATTCTAAGTGATGGAATAACAACACCTGCTCCACTGTCTGACGTTTCTAAGACTGAACCATCAGTGTAAATTTTTAGATGATTTGAATATTTTGAATCTAAATGAAGTCGAACGTCAGAAACTAATTGATTAACTTCTTCATCTTTTTTGTAACTAGTATATTCTATATCAAATTGTGCCTTTCTTTGTTCTGTCTCTGAGTTTGTGAATATTTCCTCCTTTATATTGTTGTCAATAGAGAGACCTCTTACTATATATTTTGAGGCAGATAACTTTCTATATTCAGCTAATGACATTATATTGCTCTCTTTATATGTTCTAAGAGTGTTAGAGTGCATAGGAATACCAAGTGCTAGTTTAATAGCTTTACTGTCTATGCTTGGTAACTTATTCATCATACCATTCTTTCAATATGTTTGTGTTCATTAGCCAGCATTCACTAACGAATTAAAACAAGGTGTGTTCTGTGTCATCATACCATTCTTTCAATATGTTTGTGTTCATTAGCCAGCATTCACTAACGAATTAAAACAAGGTGTGTTCTGTGTTATCATACCATTATTTCAATATGTTTGTGTTCATTAGCCAGCATTCACTAACGAATTAAAACAAGGTGTGTTCTGTGTCATCATTATACCATTCTTTCAATATGTTTGTGTTCATTAGCCAGCATTCACTAACGGAAAAAAACAAGGTGTGTTCTGTGTCATCATTATACCATTCTTTCAATATGTTTGTGTTCATTAGCCAGCATTCACTAACAAAATAAAACAAGGTGTGTTCTGTTCAAGAGCGGCCTTTCTTAGTTTCTATGCTATATATGTTGTTTACATCTTAGTTGCTAGATATCATTGTTGTTTACATCTTAGTTTCTATATATGTTGTTTACATCTTAGTTGAGCACTATATATATATATGTTGTTTACATCTTAGTTTCTATATATGTTGTTTACATCTTAGTTGCTATATATGTTGTTTACATCTTAGTTTCTATATATGTTATTTACATTTTGATCTGTAAAATGATCATCAAAATGTAAAAAATGATGATTCATGTATGATGATCGTTAAATTTGATAAATTATTATGCATGTTTCCCAGACTTCCCACACAGCGTCGCCACGACGATCGTCGAAAACCAGACAGCCGCTGTCGCCACCTCCGTTGCCTAGCAACAACAGCCAACCCAAGGGGACGCAACAAAAAAGTGAGACGATGATGACCAAAACGATGACGGCGGAAAAGGAGGACAGGGGACGAAAGAAGGAGAAAGGCCATGAGTTAAACGGACGATCGACGCAAAAGACGATTTGGAAAGTTGGCGATAAAAATGGAGCTGGGAGCAAGTCAGCGCTGCAGGTGAGGAGTTGTGTGTGTTGGTGTACATGTGTGAAAGTTGGCGATAAAAATGGAGCTGGGAGCAAGTCAGCGCTGCAGGTGAGGAGTTGTGTGTGTTGGTGTACATGTGTGAAAGTTGGCGATAAAAATGGAGCTGGGAGCAAGTCAGCGCTGCAGGTGAGGAGTTGTGTGTGTTGGTGTACATGTGTGAAAGTTGGCGATAAAAATGGAGCTGGGAGCAAGTCAGCGCTGCAGCAGGTGAGGACGGGGGGGGGGGGAGGGGGGGTCGGGGGGAGGGGGGGTGCAAATTGTTGGTGTACATGTGTGAAAGTTGGCGATAAAAATGGAGCTGGGAGCAAGTCAGCGCTGCAGGTGAGGACGAGGAGGGGGGGGGGGGGGGGGGGGGGGAGGGGGGGGGGGCAATTGGTGTGTGTTGGTGTACATGTGTGAAAGTTGGCGATAAAAATGGAGCTGGGAGCAAGTCAGCGCTGCAGGTGAGGACGAGGAGGGGGGGGGGGGAGGGGGGGGTTGGCAATTGTGTGTGTTGGTGTACATGTGTGAAAAGTTGGCGATAAAAATGGAGCTGGGAGCAAGTCAGCGCTGCAGCAGGTGAGGACGAGGGGGGGGGAGGGAGGGTTGGCAATTGTGTGTGTTGGTGTACATGTGTGAAAGTTGGCGATAAAAATGGAGCTGGGAGCAAGTCAGCGCTGCAGCAGGTGAGGAGGACGAGGGGGGGGGGGGGGGGGGGTTGGGCAATTGTGTGTGTTGGTGTACATGTGTGTGTGTTGGTGTGCATATGTGTGTGTTGGTGTACATGTGTGTGTGTTTGGTGCATATGTGTGTGTGTGTTGGTGTACATGTGTGTGTGTTGGTGTGCATATGTGTGTGTGTTGGTGTACATGTGTGTGTGTTGGTGTACATGTGTGTGTGTTGGTGTGCATATGTGTGTGTTGGTGTACATGTGTTGGTGCATATGTGTGTGTTGGTGTACATGTGTGTGTGTTGGTGTGCATATGTGTGTGTGTGTTGGTGTACATGTGTGTGTGTGTTGGTGTACATGTGTGTGTGTTGGTGTGCATATGTGTGTGTTGGTGTGCATGTGTGTGTGTTGGTGTACATGTGTGTGTGTTGGTGTACATGTGTGTGTGTGTTGGTGTACATGTGTGTGTGTTGGTGTACATGTCAGTGTGTGTTGGTGTACATGTGTGTGTGTGTGTTGGTGTACATGTCAGTGTGTGTTGGTGTACATGTGTGTGTGTTGGTGTACATGTCAGTGTGTGTTGGTGTACATGTGTGTGTGTGTTGGTGTACATGTGTGTGTGTGTTGGTGTACATGTGTGTGTGTGTTGGTGTACATGTGTGTGTGTGTTGGTGTACATGTGTGTGTGTGTTGGTGTACATGTGTGTGTGTGTTGGTGTACATGTGTGTGTGTGTTGGTGTACATGTGTGTGTGTGTTGGTGTACATGTGTGTGTGTGTTGGTGTACATGTGTGTGTGTGTTGGTGTACATGTGTGTGTGTTGGTGTACATGTGTGCGTGTGTTGGTGTACATGTGTGCGTGTGTTGGTGTACATGTGTGCGTGTGTTGGTATACATGTGTGTGTGTTGGTGTACATGTGTGTGTGTTGGTGTGTGTGTTGGTGTACATGTGTGTGTGTGTGTTGGTGTACATGTCAGTGTGTGTTGGTGTACATGTGTGTGTGTGTTGGTGTACATGTGTGTGTGTGTTGGTGTACATGTGTGTGTTGGTATACATGTGTGTGTGTTGGTGTACATGTGTGTGTGTGTTGGTGTGCATTTATATGTGTGTGTGTTGGTGTGCATTTATATGTGTGTGTGTATGTTGGTGTGCATATGGATAGGATAGCAATCAAATTGATTATTATTGGCTCTTGCAGCTAGTTGGGCTTATTCTTTTGTGAAGAACAAACTCCCAAATAGAGGCTCAGGGTGGCTAATTCGGCTCTGTCTTTTGAGAAAGATGGACTCACTACAATGGATATTATTAATCAAATTTTGTTCAGGGGGTGGGCCGCGGGTTGTTGAAAATCTAGTTTTCCTTTTTTTTTTTCTTTGGTCCAATCCCACCCCTGGTGTTGAGGGATGCTTGAACAGCAAACAAACCCCAGTCCGACAGTAACCAAGGTAACGAAGAGCCCAGGACGAGTTGAAGCAGGTAAAAGGTTATCAGAGTGGAATTGACAACAAAAAATGAATAAATAAACGAAACAAAAACTGTTGTCTCAGAATGAAGATGAATCAACCATAAGTGCAATACCAGTTAAAAAAGAAGAAGACAAACAAAACAGTACGAATTACGATGTTGTATTGCTTACTGTTGGTGTGGTTGCTGGTGTTGGTTATTTGTCTTATAAATTATATAAAACACACATGCAACCAAAACTAGAAAAACGAGTAGAAGTACAAACAAAACAATCAGAAAAAGCAGCAAACAAACAAGAAAGCCTCAAACCAAAAAGCTTAAAACCTGAGAGCGATCCATTTTTAATGCAATAAATTATTGTTTTAGAACTTAATAAAAAACTTACCAATAACTTAAGTAAGTAACTTTGTTTTCCTAAAAAATAAAAATAAAAAAAATAAAAAAGTAAAGAATTTTTTAGGAATGTAAAGAATTCTGTGCATTTTCTTCAAATCCGAAGAATTCTATGCATTTCCTTCTTACACTCTACTTGACGTTATCGGAATTCCCCTGTAGCTTAAATACAAGTTGGCAGTACTCCAGTATAGTCAGAGGCGACGACGGTTATCTGATCTCTTAATTACGGTGGAAAGCCTAGACCGGTTCATAGTAGTAGAATAGATCCCCCTTTAAGAATAAGGCTACAGACAGAATAAATGTTTGTGAAAAAAGAATAAAATCATCTCAATATTTTAACAAAGAATTTCCTTCTTTTTTTCTTTTTTTTCCATTAAAAAACAATTAAATCACGCTGTTTTCGAGAGTAAAAACAACTAAATCGCACTGTTTTCGAGGATAAAAAACGCAAGATAACGATTAAATCACGCCTTTTTGAGGGTTAAAAAACATTTTTAAAAAAAGTGTGATTTTAGCCGTTTTTTTAATAAATAGAGGAGCAAAACCGATACTGAGCCAGAAGCCCCTTTCATACGTTCTCTGGCTCTGTATTGTGAGAAAGATGGACTCACTACAATGGATATTAAAGGACAGGCTTGCATTGTGGGCTCCTGCAGCTAGTTCGGCTCTGTATTATGAGAAAGATGGACTCACTACAATGGACAGTAAAGGACAGGCTTGCATTGTGGGCTCCTGCAGCTAGTTCGGCTCTGTATTGTGAGAAAGATGGACTCACTACAATGGACAGTGAAGGACAGGCTTGCATTGTGGGCTCCTGCAGCTAGTTCGGCTCTGTCGTTTGAGAAAGATTGACTCACTACAATGGATAGTAAAGGACAGGCTTGCATTGTGGGCTCCTGCAGCTAGTTCGGCTGTCTTTTGAGAAAGATTGACTCACTACAATGGACAGTGAAGGACAGGCTTGCATTGTGGGCTCCTGCAGCTAGTTCGGCTCTGTCTTTTGAGAAAGATGGACTCGCTACAATGGACAGTGAAGGACAGGCTTCCAGTGTGGACTCCTGCAGCTAGTTCGGCTCTGTCTTTTGAGAAAGATGGACTCGCTACAATGGATAGTAAAGGACAGGCTTGCATTGTGGGCTCCTGCAGCTAGTTCGGCTGTCTTTTGAGAAAGATTGACTCACTACAATGGACAGTGAAGGACAGGCTTCCAGTGTGGACTCCTGCAGCTAGTTCGGCTCTGTCTTTTGAGAAAGATGGACTCGCTACAATGGATGGTGAAGGACAGGCTTGCATTGTGGGCTCCTGCAGCTAGTTCGGTTTGGTCTTTTGTGAAAGATTGCCCCAAACAAAGTTGATAATGAAAACTAGACATTCCATTAAAAGTAGATTTGTAAATTAATAGGGAATACAGAGATCCACGCCTGGGGAAGAGGGGGGGGGGGGGGGGGGGGGGTGCAGTGGGGGGTGATCTTTTCTTTTCTTTTTTTAAATTTTCATATATATTTTTACTATAAAAAGCGCCTTATTACACACACCACAAATTTGGCACAACATTCAGATGTTATTATACTTTATTAGTCATATAAGGTAAATGCGATACTGGGAACAAAAGTATTGCCTTATACTTGAAAATAAAGAAAAAATAAAGAAGAAAAAAAAAAATAACCACAGGGACTCTCATTCAAAAAACACAAAGTTCAAAACGGTCGGTTTCTGTCCCTTTTATTTGAAAAAAAGCACAGACGTTTCGAGACTAACTCCGTTTTCAATGTGTGCATATGTGTGTATATATATGCGTGTGTGTGCGTATCTACTATGTGTGTGCATGCATATAAGACTGTGTGCATATCTACTATGTGTGTGCATGCATATAAGACTGTGCAGTTATTATTGCCATTTTGTTCTCATTTTGTTCTGCTTTTCACTGTTTTAATTGTAGCATTGAATTGAACTCAGTAATGTCCATTTTGTTCTGCTTTTCACTGTTTTAATTGTAGCATTGAATTGAACTCAGTAATGTCCATTTTGTTCTGCTTTTCACTGTTTTAATTGTAGCATTGAATTGAACTCAGTAATGTCCATTTTGTTCTGCTTTTCACTGTTTTAATTGTAGCATTGAATTGAACTCAGTAATGTCCATTTTGTTTTGCTTTTCACTGTTTTAATTGTAGCATTGAATTGAACTCAGTAATGTCCATTTTGTTCTGCTTTTCACTGTTTTAATTGTAGCATTGAATTGAACTCAGTAATGTCCATTTTGTTTTGCTTTTCACTGTTTTAATTGTAGCATTTAATTGAACTCAGTAATGTCCATTTTGTTCTGCTTTTCACTGTTTTAATTGTAGCATTGAATTGAACTCAGTAATGTCCATTTTGTTCTGCTTTTCACTGTTTTAATTGTAGCATTGAATTGAACTCAGTAATGTCCATTTTGTTCTGCTTTTCACTGTTTTAATTGTAGCATTGAATTGAACTCAGTAATGTCCATTTTGTTCTGCTTTTCACTGTTTTAATTGTAGCATTGAATTGAACTCAGTAATGTCCATTTTGTTCTGCTTTTCACTGTTTTAATTGTAGCATTGAATTGAACTCAGTAATGTCCATTTTGTTCTGCTTTTCACTGTTTTAATTGTAGCATTGAATTGAACTCAGTAATGTCCATTTTGTTCTGCTTTTCACTGTTTTAATTGTAGCATTGAATTGAACTCAGTAATGTCCATTTTGTTCTGCTTTTCACTGTTTTAATTGTAGCATTGAATTGAACTCAGTAATGTCCATTTTGTTCTGCTTTTCACTGTTTTAATTGTAGCATTGAATTGAACTCAGTAATGTCCATTTTGTTCTGCTTTTCACTGTTTTAATTGTAGCATTGAATTGAACTCAGTAATGTCCATTTTGTTCTGCTTTTCACTGTTTTAATTGTAGCATTGAATTGAACTCAGTAATGTCCATTTTGTTCTGCTTTTCACTGTTTTAATTGTAGCATTGAATTGAACTCAGTAATGTCCATTTTGTTTTGCTTTTCACTGTTTTAATTGTAGCATTGAATTGAACTCAGTAATGTCCATTTTGTTCTGCTTTTCACTGTTTTAATTGTAGCATTGAATTGAACTCAGTAATGTCCATTTTGTTCTGCTTTTCACTGTTTTAATTGTAGCATTGAATTGAACTCAGTAATGTCCATTTTGTTTTGCTTTTCACTGTTTTAATTGTAGCATTGAATTGAACTCAGTAATGCTTTTCCATTTTGTTCTGCTTTTCACTGTTTTAATTGTAGCATTGAATTGAACTCAGTAATGTCCATTTTGTTCTGCTTTTCACTGTTTTAATTGTAGCATTGAATTGAACTCAGTAATGTCCATTTTGTTCTGCTTTTCACTGTTTTAATTGTAGCATTGAATTGAACTCAGTAATGTCCATTTTGTTTCTGCTTTTCACTGTTTTAATTGTAGCATTGAATTGAACTCAGTAATGTCCATTTTGTTCTGCTTTTCACTGTTTTAATTGTAGCATTGAATTGAACTCAGTAATGTCCATTTTGTTCTGCTTTTCACTGTTTTAATTGTAGCATTGAATTGAACTCAGTAATGTCCATTTTGTTTCTGCTTTTCACTGTTTTAATTGTAGCATTGAATTGAACTCAGTAATGTCCATTTTGTTCTGCTTTTCACTGTTTTAATTGTAGCATTGAATTGAACTCAGTAATGTCCATTTTGTTTTGCTTTTCACTGTTTTAATTGTAGCATTGAATTGAACTCAGTAATGTCCATTTTGTTCTGCTTTTCACTGTTTTAATTGTAGCATTGAATTGAACTCAGTAATGTCCATTTTGTTCTGCTTTTCACTGTTTTAATTGTAGCATTGAATTGAACTCAGTAATGTCCATTTTGTTCTGCTTTTCACTGTTTTAATTGTAGCATTGAATTGAACTCAGTAATGTCCATTTTGTTCTGCTTTTCACTGTTTTAATTGTAGCATTGAATTGAACTCAGTAATGTCCATTTTGTTCTGCTTTTCACTGTTTTAATTGTAGCATTGAATTGAACTCAGTAATGTCCATTTTGTTCTGCTTTTCACTGTTTTAATTGTAGCATTGAATTGAACTCAGTAATGTCCATTTTGTTCTGCTTTTCACTGTTTTAATTGTAGCATTGAATTGAACTCAGTAATGTCCATTTTGTTCTGCTTTTCACTGTTTTAATTGTAGCATTGAATTGAACTCAGTAATGTCCATTTTGTTCTGCTTTTCACTGTTTTAATTGTAGCATTGAATTGAACTCAGTAATGTCCATTTTCCTCAAGTTCAAGCCGTCTCTTTTCAAACGTTGACGCAATGTTAATATGTACTCAGGTTTTTCACGTCATCATTTTTTTCACGTCATCGTTTTTCTGATATTTTATTATTTCTACTCACTCTTCCTTTTGTATTTAAATCTCTCGCCAACACTTTGGCTCTCATTATCTTCACATTGAAAACGGAGTTAGTCTCCGAAACTCCGAAGCGTCAAATAAAAGGGACAGAAACCTACCGTTTTGAACTTTGTGTTGTTTTTTATTGCCTTATAGTCCGTAAAGTAAAGTATTTTTTAAAATGTTGGAAGAAAAGTTAAAAGCATTGTTACAAATTGGGGATTGAAAAGGTAACATGGTGGTGTTTTAGCTGGGAAATTAAAAAAAAGTATTGTTTTATTTTTATTGTTCACAGCCAAAGTCCACGCCCAAGGCCCATAATCCAGCAGGGGGCAGGAAGAGGAGGGGAGGTAAGGCCCATCACGCGGTGAAGAAGGATCGCCTCCCTTCATGCGACTGCTATGGCCGACCCACTGTGTGTGACGTTTGTTTGGCAAGGTGAGGAAAGGTCAAAGGTTAGCATAATAATTTATAATGATGCTATGGCCGACCCAGCGTGTGTTCAGGCCGTCAGAAGTCAACATGATCTGTGTTGTTATGATGTGTGTTGTGTTATGATGTGTGTCGTGTAATGATGTGTGTCGTGTTATGATGTGTGTCATTGTGTTATGATGTGTGTCATTGTGTTATGATGTGTGTCGTTGTGTTATGATGTGTGTCGTTGTGTTATGATGTGTGTTGTGTTATTATGTGTGTCGTGTTATAATGTGTGTTGTGTTATGATGTGTGTCATTGTGTTATGATGTGTGTTGTGTTATGATGTGTGTTGTGTTATGATGTGTGTCGTTGTGTTATGATGTGTGTTGTGTTATTATGTGTGTTGTGTTATGATGTGTGTCGTGTTATGATGTGTGTTGTGTTATGATGTGTGTCGTTGTGTTATGATGTGTGTCGTTGTGTTATGATGTGTGTTGTGTTATGATGTGTGTTGTGTTATGATGTGTGTCGTTGTGTTATTATGTGTGTCGTTGTGTTATTATGTGTGTCGTGTGTTATATGTGTGTCGTTGTGTTATGATGTGTGTCGTGTTATTATGTGTGTCGTTGTGTTATGATGTGTGTTGTGTTATTATGTGTGTCGTTGTGTTATGATGTGTGTTGTGTTATTATGTGTGTTGTGTTATTATGTGTGTTGTGTTATGATGTGTGTTGTGTTATTATGTGTGTGTTGTGTTATGATGTGTGTTGTGTTATGTATGTGTGTGTTGTGTTATGATGTGTGTTGTGTTATGATGTGTGTTGTGTTATGATGTGTGTTGTGTTATGATGTGTGTTGTGTTATGATGTGTGTTGTGTTATGATGTGTGTTGTGTTATGATGTGTGTCATGTTATGATGTGTGTTGTGTTATGATGTGTGTTGTGTTATGATGTGTGTTGTGTTATGATGTGTGTTGTGTTATGATGTGTGTTGTGTTATGATGTGTGTCGTTGTGTTATGATGTGTGTTGTGTTATGATGTGTGTTGTGTTATGATGTGTGTCGTTGTGTTATGATGTGTGTCGTGTTATGATGTGTGTTGTGTTATGATGTGTGTTGTGTTATGATGTGTGTCGTGTTATGATGTGTGTTGTGTTATGATGTGTGTTGTGTTATGATGTGTGTTGTGTTATGTGTGTTGTGTTATGATGTGTGTTGTGTTATGATGTGTGTTGTGTTATGATGTGTGTTGTGTTATGGTGTGTGTTGTGTTATGATGTGTGTTGTGTTATGGTGTGTGTTGTGTTATGATGTGTGTTGTGTTATGATGTGTGTTGTGTTATGATGTGTGTTGTGTTATTATGTGTGTTGTGTTATGATGTGTGTTGTGTTATGATGTGTGTCGTGTTATGATGTGTGTTGTGTTATGATGTGTCGTTGTGTTATGATGTGTGTTGTGTTATGATGTGTGTTGTGTTATGATGTGTGTCGTGTTATGATGTGTGTCGTCGTGTTATGATGTGTGTTGTGTTATGATGTGTGTCGTGTTATGATGTGTGTTGTGTTATGATGTGTGTCGTGTTATGATGTGTGTCATGTTATGATGTGTGTTGTGTTATGATGTGTGTTGTTATGTGTGTTGTGTTATGATGTGTGTTGTGTTATGATGTGTGTTGTGTTATGATGTGTGTCGTTGTGTTATGATGTGTGTCGTTGTGTTATGATGTGTGTGTTGTGTTATGATGTGTGTTGTGTTATGATGTGTGTTGTGTTATGATGTGTGTTGTGTTATTATGTGTGTTGTGTTATGATGTGTGTCGTTGTGTTATTATGTGTGTCGTGTTATGATGTGTGTTGTGTTATGATGTGTGTTGTGTTATTATGTGTGTTGTGTTATGATGTGTGTTGTGTTATGATGTGTGTTGTGTTATGATGTGTGTTGTGTTATTATGTGTGTGTTGTGTTATGATGTGTGTTGTGTTATGATGTGTGTTGTGTTATGATGTGTGTCGTGTTATGATGTGTGTCGTGTTATGATGTGTGTCGTGTTATGATGTGTGTTGTGTTATGATGTGTGTTGTGTTATTATGTGTGTTGTGTTATGATGTGTGTTGTGTTATGATGTGTGTTGTGTTATGATGTGTGTTGTGTTATGATGTGTGTTGTGTGTTATGATGTGTGTTGTGTTATGGTGTGTGTTGTGTTGTTTTCAGGCCGTCAGAAGCGGCTCACAGGGCGGGCACACCTGGGTTCAGAGCTCCTGAAGTGTTGATGAAACACCCACACCAAAGCACAGGTACTGTGTCTGTCTGTCTGTCCCTTTCTGTCTGTCTGTCCTGAAGTGTTGATGAAACACCCACACCAAAGCACAGGTACTGTGTCTGTCTGTCTGTCCCTTTCTGTCTGTCTGTCCTGAAGTGTTGATGAAACACCCACACCAAAGCACAGGTACTGTGTCTGTCTGTCTGTCCCTTTCTGTCTGTCTGTCCTGAAGTGTTGATGAAACACCCACACCAAAGCACAGGTACTGTGTCTGTCTGTCTGTCCCTTTCTGTCTGTCTGTCCTGAAGTGTTGATGAAACACCCACACCAAAGCACAGGTACTGTGTCTGTCTGTCTGTCCCTTTCTGTCTGTCTGTCCTGAAGTGTTGATGAAACACCCACACCAAAGCACAGGTACTGTGTCTGTCTGTCTGTCTCTTTCTGTCTGTCTGTCCTGAAGTGTTGATGAAACACCCACACCAAAGCACAGGTACTGTGTCTGTCTGTCTGTCTCTTTCTGTCTGTCTGTCCTGAAGTGTTGATGAAACACCCACACCAAAGCACAGGTACTGTGTCTGTCTGTCTGTCCTGAAGTGTTGATGAAACATCCACACCAAAGCACAGCTACTCTGTCTGTCTGTCTGTCCTGAAGTGTTGATGAAACACCCACACCAAAGCACAGGTACTCTGTCTGTCCTGAAGTGTTGATAAAACACCCACACCGAAGCACAAGTACTGTGTCTGTCTGTCTGTCTGTCTCTCTTTCTGTCTGTCTGTCCTGAAGTGTTGATGAAACACCCACACCAAAGCACAGCTACTGTGTCTGGCTGTCTGTCCTGAAGTGTTGATGAAACACCCACACCAAAGCACAGCTACTGTGTCTGTCTGTCTGTCCTGAAGTGTTGATGAAACACCCACACCAAAGCACAGCTACTGTGTCTGTCTGTCTGTCCTGAAGTGTTGATGAAACATCCACACCAAAGCACAGCTACTGTGTCTGGCTGTCTGTCTGTCCTGAAGTGTTGATGAAACACCCACACCAAAGCACAGCTACTGTGTCTGTCTGTCTGTCCTGAAGTGTTGATGAAACATCCACACCAAAGCACAGCTACTGTGTCTGGCTGTCTGTCTGTCCTGAAGTGTTGATGAAACACCCACACCAAAGCACAGCTACTGTGTCTGGCTGTCTGTCCTGAAGTGTTGATGAAACACCCACACCAAAGCACAGCTACTGTGTCTGGCTGTCTGTCCTGAAGTGTTGATGAAACACCCACACCAAAGCACAGCTACTGTGTCTGGCTGTCTGTCCTGAAGTGTTGATGAAACACCCACACCAAAGCACAGCTACTGTGTCTGGCTGTCTGTCTGTCCTGAAGTGTTGATGAAACACCCACACCAAAGCACAGCTACTGTGTCTGGCTGTCTGTCTGTCCTGAAGTGTTGATGAAACATCCACACCAAAGCACAGCTACTGTGTCTGGCTGTCTGTCTGTCCTGAAGTGTTGATGAAACATCCACACCAAAGCACAGCTACTGTGTCTGTCCTGAATTTGTTGATGAAACACAGGTAGTGTGTCTGTCTGTCTGTCTGTGTGAGTGAGTCTGCGCGTGTGTGTGTGTGTGAGTATCTCTGTGTGTGTGTGTAAAGTTTACTTCATTGACGTAAGCTTTTATTTCATATTAAGCCTCCCCCCCCCTTTTTGGTGGGGGGTTGGGGGGTGTCTGCTTTTCTTTCATTTCATTTCATTTCTCCCTTTTTTCTGTTGACTGAAGCTATCCTTTTTCTGTTGACTGGGGGGGGGGGGGGTCACATTTCCGTTTTCTGAAAATGGTCAGGTTTAACCCTTGAAGCTATCATTTTTCTGTTGAGTGTTGACTGAAGCTATCCTTTTTCTGTTAAGTGTTTACTGAAGCTATCCTTTCTGTTGACTGAAGCTATCCTTTTCTGTTGACTGAAGCTATCCTTTTTCTGTTGAGTGTTGACTGAAGCTATGCTTTTTCTGTTCAGTGTTGACTGAAGCTATCCTTTTCTGTTGACTGAAGCTATCCTTTTCTGTTGACTGAAGCTATCCTTTTCTGTTGACTGAAGCTATCCTTTTCTCTGTCCAAACCTTGCCATTTAGTGCGTAATTCTTAATGCATTATTTATTTACATATTCATTCATTTTTACAGCGGTGGACATTTCAGTCAGCATAGCTTCCCCCCATAAGTGACCTTTCTCGGGCTGCTGTTGGGATGAGGCCTGCTTTTTGCCCATTCCCAGCTTTTTATTCCTTCATTTTTCCTTCATTTCTTCATTCTTTATTTATTTTCCCTCTTGTGGTGGACATATGATCAGCGTGCGCGTCCTGCTCAGTCTGTTGTCAGGGCGATGCCTGTTTTTCTCTGCAATCCTAGGATTTCTTGTTTAATGTTTATTCATTTCTCTGCAATCCTAGGATTTCTTGTTTAATGTTTATTCATTTCTCTGCAATCCTAGGATTTCTTGTTTAATGTTTATTCATTTCTCTGCAATCCTAGGCTTTAAATGTCAGACCTGCCATTCACCCTGATTTTGGCGGGTAAACTCCGATTTTTTTGGCTTCAACCCGCTCTCCGATCGCGATAGCCGAAACTCCAATATTTTGAGAGCCGTCAAGCAACGTTGTTTAGTCATATTGCTAAGGAAGTGAGAGCTCTCTAATGCAGAGAGGAAGCTTTAATGACAGCCGGAAAGCATTCAACTTCCTGTTTCTATGGCCGCCATTGTGCACAGAGCTCGATTGAAGCCTAATTTTTATCGATTTTCTTTGAATTTTTAGGAGAAAATTATTTTTCATCAAAATGGTGGCGTTCCAAGCGATAGACGACGATGTTATCAATGTTTTTACTGATAAATTGTGTGCCAATCGTGCTTTTGGACTTAGTTATATGGGCCAGAGTGAAGTGACTGTTGAGACTCATGCTAGTGCAGTGCCTACTAGGCCTATGGCTAACTTTGATTATCGATCGACCGGTCATCCGCCGAGGATTCCGACACTATTTTAGACAGTGAATTGGATAGTTTCATTGATTTTTATCAGACTTAGAGTGGTTTAACACTTTATACAAACCATAGAGATACTTTTCACACGAAAACATCGATCGCGAATGATCGGCAATGAGACCGACAGGTGTGCGTTGTAGGGTTAACATTCCTAGCTCATTAAAATTCCTAGCTCGCTACTATGAGAGTGACTATTTGCGACAACCACAAATTTCACTTTTTTTCTTGTGATGGTTTGTGTTGGGGGGGGTACTTGAACCATTAAAAACCTAAACCCTAACCCTATCCCTAACCCTAGAAAAAAGTGAAATTTGTCGTTCATGCTCAATGTCGCAAAATGCCGCAAATAGTCAGTCTTATAGTATAGCGAGCTAGGAATTTTAACCCGACAAGCGTATCCGAACATCATTTACCTGTTGATTGCATTACTAAAATAACCCTTACAGAAAGGCAAGTACTAAGTTTATTTTGAGCTTTTAATGTTTCTCTGATGATTTAAGTGACTTGTGTCTGCAATGTTTTAATAATAAACACACAACACATTTTTTTTAACATCTTTGTTGAACGCACATTTTTTTGTATATTTCGATTTTTGTAATAATCAATAATAAAAAAAATAAACACACAAAATGTCAAATTGGCAAAAATAACTGTCAACAGTTGAACACAGAAAACAATATCATACTCATAGCAAGATTACTACAAAGTTTCATTAACTTTTATTCACAACTAATTTCAATATAATGTTTTGAATAAGCATACCCATTTCTAGTTCATTCTGCCAAATCCTTACAGGATTGTGGGCTTGGCTCAGCCACTTACTTCCTTATAGGAGCTGTGTGCCCTTTTCGTGCTTTCTGGGGGCTTTTCTGCTCACTAATCCTTACAGGATTGTGGGCTTGGCTCAGCCACTTTATAGGATGCTGTGTGCTTTTCCACGCTTTCTGGGGTGCTTTTCTGCTCACTAATCCTTACAGGATTGTGGGCTGGGCTCAGCCACTTTATAGGATGCTGTGTGCTTTTCCACGCTTTCTGGGGTGCTTTTCTGCTCACTAATCCTTACAGGATTGTGGGCTGGGCTCAGCCACTTTATAGGATGCTGTGTGCTTTTCCACGCTTTCTGGGGTGCTTTTCTGCCCCCTGACCCCCAAAGGGGCATTGTCCCTGTACCCCACCCCTCTTTTTCATTTCTAAAATGTGGCAGGTCTGAAATGTTCATTTTTCATTGATATGTTGTTCACTTTGTCATGTGTTGTTCTGTCCAGCGGTGGACATGTGGTTCATTTTTCATTCATATGTTGTTCACTTTGTCATGTGTTCTGTCCAGCGGTGGACATGTGGTTCATTTTTCATTCATATGTTGTTCACTTTTCCATGTGTTGTTCTGTCCAGCGGTGGACATGTGGTCGGCGGGTGTCATCCTGCTCAGCCTGTTGTCAGGGCGATACCCATTTTTCCGCGGCAACGACGACCTGACCTGCCTGAGTCAGATC
>CM065705.1:691975-736298 GCA_017654935.2 Phymorhynchus buccinoides | reverse complement strand
TATCCGCTTTCTCTCTCTTCTCTGAATTCTACGCTCTCTCCTTCTCTCCCTCGTCTCCTCCTCTCCTTCGTTGTTATCTTTCTTCAGCTCTTATCGATCTAGCAGCTCTCTAGATTTTGCTCTCTCTCTCTCTCTCTCTCTCTATCTCTCTCTCTCTCTCTTTCTCCTCTTCTCTATCTTTCTTCTCTTCTATCAGTATCTCTCTCTCATCCTCTACTCCTCTCTCTCTCTCTCTCTCTCTCCTCTCGCTCTCTATCCCTCTAATATCTCATCTCTCTCTCTCTCTCTCTCTTCTCCTCTCTCTCCTCTATCTCTCTCCTCTCTATCCGTCTCTATCTCTTCTCTCTACTCTAGAGTGCTCTCTCTCTTCTCTCTACTATCTCCAGTACCTTCATCTCAATCATACACCTGTTGATATTATGTTTGCAAAAATTATATAGCTTTTATTTTAAAAATAAACGAAAAGATTGGCTGACAAGATAAACTGGGGAAGAAAGGATGGCTTAAGAAAAGATCTTCGTAAGGCATTTGATTCAGTTTGCAGAGATAGGTTATGGGGTATATTGCATAGTAATGGTTTGAATGGTAATATTGTGGAATGCCTTCAAACGGGTTTTTTAACGAACTGTAAAAGCAAACGTTCGAGCAGGGGGTGACCTGACGGATGCATTTCTACGTCCACGTGGATTGAAGCAAGGGGAAGTATGTTCTACGTCCACGTGGATTGAAGCAAGGGGAAGTATGTTCTACGTCCACGTGGATTGAAGCAAGGGGAAGTATGTTCTACGTCCACGTGGATTGAAGCAAGGGGAAGTATGTTCTACGTCCACGTGGATTGAAGCAAGGGGAAGTATGTTCTACGTCCACGTGGATTGAAGCAAGGGGAAGTATGTTCTCCAACTCTTTTTTCGATTTTTAATAGCGAGTTAACAAAATATATCATTATTCAGGGAAAGCATGGGATTCATTTGTCACCAGAAGTCATTGAGCTATTCATTCTTTTATTCGCTAATAATGTTGCTCTATTTTCTGATAGCATTATTGGATTACAAACTCAATTAAACATATTATACAGGACAGCCAAAAACCTTGACCTTTCTGTTAATTTAGACAAGTCAAATGTTGTTGTTTGTATAAATGCTGGACACTTATCTCGTTCAGAAGAATTGTTATATAGAAATAAAAAATTAGAAGTTGTAAACATGTACAAATACCTTGATATTTATCTTTCTACCAGGCTTTCTTTTTCACATACTTTCAAATATCCTGCTTGTCGGGCTAGAAAAGGTATTTCAGCAATAATTCAAATACTCTGGAGAGTGGGTGAGTACTCAGTTATTATTAGTTGAGCATTTAGCACGCCTAGAACATTTAGCACGGCTAATCAATGTAATGCCCTAGGCGTTTGCAATATACAAATACAATATACACATACAACATCATAATATAATGATATTTAACATATGGCATAAAGAATTAGAAATAAAAAGTACACAATCACCCAAAGACGGCCAGACAAACAAACAGACGCAGAATCACACACACGTACGCATGCATGCACACACCACACTCACACAAGATACTTATGTGAGCTCAAAAGCCAAGAATACCACTCTACCATCCCCTATCTCAAATAATCACTCTCAGATTATGCACACACCAAGTCATGAAGGAAGGGGATTAGTAGTTATTTAGGAAACAGATGTTTAAGGTTAAAGTTGAAATGGCGTTTGAATGGGGACAGACAGAAGGATGAATATCTGGGAGAGCGAGGGCCAACTTGTTGATTCCAAGTTACAAGAGCTTGATAGGCGACAGAGCGGGTGACCATAAGGTTTTAGTGCGTGTGACAGTGGGTGTACAATAGAAATGGGTTGTCAGAGAAAGAACGCAGAGCGCGAAACGGTTGGTTTGGATATAGAAGATACACAACAGATCAGTGAGATATTCTGGACAGGAAGACTCGATAGATTTATAGCAGAGAGGGGCAATCTTGTATGATATTCTTTGCTGAACAGGGAGCCATTGGAGAGAACAGAGCAATGGAGTTATAATGGTCATATTTAGAAGAGCGGCATGATTTTGAACTTTTTGAAGTTTGTTATGAGATGAGAGGGGAGAGGGGGAGCCAGACAAGAGCGCATTACAGTAATCATGCAAGGCGGGATAGTACAGATGCACTCAAATGGCAGATAGAAGCAATTCGGCGGAGTTCAAGAAAACAAGTACGACAGATATTGCTGAGATGCTGTTGAAAGGACAGGGTTTGATCAAGTGTTAAAATCACATCAGTTCATCAGTTATGTATCTGTTAAATATCATGGGTTGTTAAATTAATCTATCCGTCACAGTTCTGTATTGTTTGAAAAATCCGTAATGTTTTCAATTCTGGCTCTAGACCTTAATGAAAATCCAAACATAATTATCAAATTGTCTATGTTTATTGATAAAGCTTTTGTTTTGCGCAAAGAAAGTATGAGTTGTTCAAAGTGTGTTTAATTATTTCACATCTGGTTTGCACGTTCTGAGTTGAGTTCACTTAATTATGGTGCATGTTTATATTTAGTGTAACTACTTGATGCAAGTTGATACATTAGGCCTACGCACCACGCGTGTGAAATTACTTAATGTGGTGTAGGCCTATATAATATTTGAGGAGAATAACTTTTTTTTTGTACCTTCGTGGTTGTATTACATTTCATGTGTTCTTTTCTGGAATGTGAAAACTCACTGTTAGGGGCCTGAGGCCTAACGCATTACAACATTTTTTTGACTTTGACTTTGAACTCTCCTCTCTCTCTCTCTCTTCTCTCTCTCTCTCTCTCTCTCTCTCTATCTCTCTCGCACTCTCTACCCCACTCTCTATCTGCTCCCCCTCTCTCTCTCCCTCTCTCTCTCCCCCTCCTCTCTACCCCCTCTCTCTCCACCTCTCTCTCCCATCTCTCTCTATCCTCTCTCTCCCACCCCTATCTCTCTCTCTCTCTCTCTCACCTCTCTCTCTCACCCTCTCTCTCACCCGCTCACTCTCTCTTCCCCCCTCTCTCTCCCCCCCTCTCTCTCTACTTTCATGCCATTCTTTTTGATGGTCACATGCAAGTATTTACCACATCAGTGACTCATTATACAACTGTGTTCAATCCAGGTTACATGGCTTATCGTGAAGTGCTATCAAGGGGCCGACTAACACGCGCGATTTCAGTCGTACACCCCCCACCCACGACTCTCCAACTGTGATGGTGATATCTGCGAGGCATGGTTCTCGTGAAATACTACCGTCAACACGAATCCCATGAAATGTCCTGTTGTTGTTCACTGTGCTCGAGTAGACCCCAATGCAGGAATCTCACAAAATGTCTGATACAATGTCTGCTATTTCAACAGATTCATTTAGACACGAGTTTCACAAAATGTCTGATGCAATGTTTGCTATTTCTACAGATTCATTTAGACACGAGTTTCACAAAATGTCTGATGCAATGTTTGCTATTTACAGATTCATTTACAGAGTTTCATGCTGATGCAAATATTCAGCTCGAAGTGAATAAACTAGTAGGATTTCATCAGATTCACTTAGACACGAGTCTCGCAAAATGTCTCAATACAATGTCTGGTATTTCAACAGATCCTTTAGACACGAGTCTCATAAAATGTCTGATACGATGTCTGGTATTTCAACAGATTCATGCTCAAATACAGTGAAGAAAACTAAGGGTTGGATTTTATCAGATTCATTTAGACAGTAGTGTTTCAGGAGAATCATGCCTCACATGTGTCACGGGTGGACAGTCGTATGATTGAAATCGCATGCGTGAGTCTGCCCTTCAGTTATCATCACTGATAACTTTAGTTCAGTTATCACCACTGATAACTCGGCTGGTTATTGTGACACCGACAGTTATCATCCTCACCCTTATGACCGGACTTTAGTGGCCTACTCAAATGGCTTTCATTTCAATCATTGGCCTTTAGGGGCCTTCTCAAATGGCTTTCATTTCAATCATTGGCCTTTAGGGGCCTACTCAAATGGCTTTCATTTCAATCATTGGCCTTTAGGGGCCTACTCAAATGGCTTTCATTTCAATCATTGGCCTTTAGGGGCCTACTCAAATGGCTTTCATTTCAATCATTGGCCTTTAGGGGCCTACTCAAATGGCTTTCATTTCAATCATTGGCCTTTAGGGGCCTACTCAAATGGCTTTCATTTCAATCATTGGCCTTTAGGGGCCTACTCAAATGGCTTTCATTTCAATCATTGGCCTTTAGGGGCCTACTCAAATGGCTTTCATTTCAATCATTGGCCTTTAGGGGCCTACTCAAATGGCTTTCATTTCAATCATTGGCCTTTAGGGGCCTACTCAAATGGCTTTCATTTCAATCATTGGCCTTTAGGGGCCTACTCAAATGGCTTTCATTTTAATAATTGGTCCTTTAGGGGCCTACTCAAATGGCTTTCATTTCAATCATTGGCCTTTTAGGGGCCTACTGAAATGCTTTCTTAGTCATTGGCCTTTTAGGGGCCTACTCAAATTATTATTATTATTAGAACATTTAGCACGCCTAATCAATTTAATGCCCTAGGCGTTTACAATATAAAAATATAATATACACATATAACACAACATATAATAATATTTAACATATAGCATAAAGAATGGGAAATAAAAATTACACAAACACCCAAAGACGGTCAGACAAACAGACACACAATTACACACATACACGCGCGCGATCGAGCGCACACTCACGTACATACACACGCAGACACACACTCACACAGATAATGATATGCGCTCACCAAGCGCAGACGTTCTCTCTCAGACATGCACACACCAAGTTATGAAGAAAGGGATTAGTAGTTATTTAGGAAACAGATGAGTTTTGACATGACGTTTGAATGTGGGCAGAGAGGATGAGTATCTGAGAGAGTAAGGTGACTAATTCCAAGTAACAGGAGCTTGATAGAGAAAGAGCGTTGACCATAGGTTTTAGTGCGGACTATGGGGATACAACAGAGACGGGTGTCAGATGAGGAATGCAGAGCTCGAGATGGTGTGTAGAGATGCAACAGAGCAGTGAGGTATTCAGGACAGGAAGACTCAATATATTTGTTAGCAGAGAGGGAAAATCTTATAGGATATTCTTTGCTGAACAGGGAGCCAGTGGAGAGAACAGAGCAATGGAGTTATTTGGCCATATTTAGAAGAGCGGAAGATGAGACGGGCAGCATGATTTTGAACTTTTTAAAGTTTGTTGATGAGATGAGAAGGGGAGCCAGACAAGAGAGCATTACAGTCGTCAAGACAGGATAGTATAAATGCAGACAAGAGCTTTTGTGGTATCTTCTGAAAGGAGATGGCGGATAGAAGCAATTCGGCGGAGTTCAAGAAAGCAAGTACGACAGATATTGCTGACATGCTGTTGAAAGGACAGGGTTTGATCAAGAGTTACACCAAGGTTGCGGGCAGAAGGAGAGAGAGTGATAGACGAGTCAATTAGTTTGATGGAGGATGGAAGAGAGGGGTGATTTTGAAGTTTTGGTGGGGTGATCAAGATCAGTTCAGATTTGTCTTCATTAAGCTTCAGTTTGTTTTCTGTTATCCAGTCCTTCAGGTTGGCTACACAGGACTGGGTGCTTTGGATCATGGTGGGAAGGTTCGAGAGTGGTCCAGAGATGTACAGCTGATTATCGTCAGATAAAGAATGATGCTGAAGCAGGTATTGTTGAACAATAGAGGAGACAGGATAGGTGTAGAGAATGAAAAGTAGAGGGCCCAGGACAGAACCTTGTGGTACCCCATAGACCAAGGAAGAAGGTTTAGAAGAAAGACCATTGACAGAGACTACCTGTTGACGATCAGTGATGTAGGAATGTAACCAGCTGAGAACAGTGTCAGAAAGCCCAAACGAGTGATGCAGACGGGAAAGAAGGATAGAATGGTCAATAGTGTCAAAAGCAGCAGAGAGGTCTAAGAGGGTCAGGAGTGAGATATTGTTAGTCAAGGGCAGTCAGTGTGTCGTTACAGATTTTGAGAAGAGCAGTCTCTGTACTATGGCCAGAGCGGTAAGCAGATTGAAGGGGATAGACAAGGTTGTTGGAGTGTAGGTGGTCTAACAGCTGAACAAGAACAACTCTCTCTAGGACTTTGGCAAGAAAGGGAAGGTTTGATACAGGCCTGTAGTTCTTTAAGTTATCAGAATCAAGTGTGGGCTTTTTCAAGAGAGGTCTTACAACTGCAGATTTGAAAGAATGGCTTTCATTTTAATCATTGGCATTTAGGGGCCTACTGAAATGCTTTTCATGTTAATCATTGGCCTTTTAGGGGCCTACTCAAATGGCTTTCATTTTAATCATTGGCCTTTTCTATAGGGGCCTACTCAAATGGCTTTCATTTTAATCATTGGCCTTTTCTATAGGGGCCTACTCAAATGGCTTTCATTTCAATCATTGGCTGACTTTAGTTTCCAGTTTGGGCCAACAGTAAAGGTCCGAGGTCGGGCAACAAAAACAAAACAAACCAAAAATCTAATCTAAAGTTGTTGACCCAGCCAGCCAGGTCTCGCTGATCGAGCCCCTACGACGTGGTGCTGAATCGACAGGAAGTACACCTAAGCAAGAGGGGGAAAGTTACTTTGTGTGTAGCTAAGTCACTGTGACTCTGCCTCCCTCTTTCTCTGTGTCAACCAGAAGGCCAGAAGGCCAGGTCAGGTCAGGTAGTTAGGACATTAGGCCTCGCGGCCTCTTCACTGTCCTGTCATTTTTGTTTGAACTTTTGCACAGCTGAGAGGTTTTTATATTTTGTTTTCGGCAAATCTGCCTTTTAGTCCTGCTCATATTCAGGCGTCTGGAAAAAAAGAGAGAAAAAGGAAAGAGTGAAGCTGTAAAGACAGAGAGGGGGCAGATACTGACAGAGACAACAGAGGGAGAGGCATAAACAGAGAGACAGACAGACAGAGAGGGGGCAGATACTGACACAGACAACAGAGGGAGAGGCATAAAAGAGACAGAGAGACAGAGACAGAGAGAGAGGGGAGAGCAGATACTGACAGAGACAACAGAGGGAGACAGAAACAGAGAGAGACAGACAGACAGAGAGGGGGGCAGATACTGACACAGACAACAGAGGGAGAGGCATAAACAGAGAGACAGACAGAGAGGGGGCAGATACTGACACAGACAACAGAGGGAGAGGCATAAACAGAGAGACAGAGACAGAGAGGGGGCAGATACTGACAAAGACAACAGAGGGAGAGGCATAAACAGAGAGACAGACAGACAGAGAGGGGGCAGATACTGAGACAAAGACAACAGAGGGAGAGGCATAAACAGAGAGACAGACAGACAGAGAGGGGGCAGATACTGACAAAGACAACAGAGGGAGAGGCATCAAAAACACCGAGAGACAGACAGACAGAGAGGGGGCAGATACTGACAAAGACAACAGAGGGAGAGGCATAAACAGAGAGACAGACAGAGAGGGGGCAGATACTGACAAAGACAAACAGAGGGAGAGGCATAAACACAGAGAGACAGACAGACAGAGAGGGGGCAGATACTGACAAAGACAGAAACAGAGGGAGAGGCATAAACAGAGAGACAGAGACAGAGAGGGGGCAGATACTGACAAAGACAACAGAGGGAGAGGCATAAACAGAGAGAGAGACAGACACAGAGACAGACAGACAGACAGACAGAGAGGCAGAGACAGACAGAGACAAACAGAGGGACTCTGAGGCATAAACAGAGACAGAGACACAGAGACAGGACAGACAGACAGAGAGGCAGAGACAGACAGAGACAAACAGAGGGACTCTGAGGCATAAACAGAGACAGAGACACAGAGACAGACAGACAGACAGAGAGGCAGAGACAGACAGAGACAAAAACAGAGGGAGAGGCATAAACAGAGAGGCAGGGACACAGAGACAGACAAACAGACAGAGAGGCAGAGACAGACAGAGATGACACAGAGACAGATTTGCACATATCATCATATAATAAAAAGGCAACTGTGTGTCTGTGTGTGTGTGTATCTGTCTGAAACACAAAACGGGCCTTAATTAACTCCGCCGTTTTTTCGACCGAATCGCTTCAAATTTGCTGTACTCAGCGTTGCAAGTACTTGGCGTTACTGATACTAGGCGTTACCGTTACTAGGCATTACCGGTACCCGGCGTTGCGCTAGTTTCAGGTAAATAGATAAGTTAAAAGGGAAAGCACTCTAGTAGTAGCGGTGTAATCGAGTAACGCGCGCCAAGTTATGCTTGTTCATAAAGAGTGAAACAGGTAAATAATTGGCTTGTTTTTCTACTTTATGATACTGCAACCGCAGGAACGCTCAATAGTTTTAAAAACAAATTAGATACATTTTGGGAAGATTGTTTGTTTCCATACTAATATCATAAGTATTCAGTAATAATTAAAGTCAAGGCCGCTTCCTACTCACTACTGTAGTGACGTGAACATTTTTTTTATTTTTTTTTATAATGAAATAATTGGCACTACAAGAAAGAGCAACTAAATATTAAGATCTTTAGTAAGAAATTAAATAGTTGAGGCCACCGAGAGAAAAATTAGGAATTTTTTTTAGGGGGTTTTATTTTTTTTTTTTAGCATATGACTCACTAGGAAATGTGTGACAGATTTCTTTCAACAATCAAGATGATTGAAAGCTGAATAAAACTCCACTATTTTTTGTAGAAAAACAATACTCACAGATAGTGTATTGTCTGTAGAACCTATAATGTAGCTTTTTTGAGAAAAGAAGCTCTTCAATATTTGTTATTGCATAGAAAAAAATATTTCAGTCGAAGAAATCTTCTTAGTTCGGCTTTCCGGCGCCCCCTTACCATGCGCTCGTCTCGTGCATTGACGTATTTATTAGCGTAATCGTCATCAAACTGACGTATTGATCCGGGTTCATCAATACGTCAGTCGTCCCTGCGGGCATAGATCGAACAAAAAACAATCAAACTTTCATTGTTCTAAATTTTTAGGAAGTTTCGAAAAAACAACACATGTGCAACATTTAACACTTACATTTTAAGCTTTGAAACAAACATATGTCATTTTCTGATGCCGCTGGTCGAATGAAGTAAAGTATTGTAAGATTAAGCACTTAAATCAGCTTACAACAATACAAGCAAGAATCGCATTGCTGTTTTTGAGTCCTTCATTCAGTTTGAAAACAGAAGTGCGCATGCGTTGTCATCGGCCTTGACCTTGACCTTTCACAAGCGTCATCATTTACTATGAAAATAAAACGGAAAATACACCTCGATTTTTGGGTATACCTCAACCGATAAATATGACTGGGGTCACCCAAATCTTTTTAAAAAATTGATCAAGCTTCACACCGATGATTAATCTTACTGCGACCATACTTTGTTGGTGCGCCTCGGGCACATCTTTTCAATGATCGATGCGATGAGTGAAGCTTCTTGTTCTCTCTAATCTACTTCTCTTCAACCCAACGATAGATTCGCAAGCTCAACGATCTAACAAACTAGCGGGTATGTAGACTTATTCCCACCGTTGTAGCAATTTATTAATTCTAAGCATCGTCAAGTCCTTGCTTTTTAGTGTGATAACTGTGCATGCACATGCGACTCCATTTTTTGCGCGTTCAGAGATCAAATCCAAGGGACGCAACTTACCTACATACCTAACTACTGGCTACACCACCAATCTCACTCACTCACTCATGTTTGGCACCATCACCATGGACCGGTACGGCCCAATTTGGAGTATGCCCAGGAAGTACACCAACCTATATGGTACAACGTAGGGCAGCCAGGCTCTCCTGCAACAAATACGGAGACAAGACACCTGGCTGTGTTGAAAGAATGCTGGGGCAAATAACAAAATGTATTCAGTTAATATACAGATTTAAAGGAATAACACACAGATGCCTTAGTAGTCATCAGTGAATGAAGCCCCAAACTAAACCAAAATCAAAAACATATTTAGAGGGCAAAAGGCTAAAAAACAAAATAGCCTATGTATATAGTGCCATTTATGCTATGCTATTTATGATGGTGGTGTCAGAAGGGTTCTTGAGAGCACACATGCGGAGAAAGACTCTCAGTGTTTATACTTATAGTTGATCCATTACCGATCTTTTGAACCACAACATCAATGATACTGTTAAAAAAGCAAACCGTACTGCTGGACTACTAATCATAACAATAACTAATAAATCAAAGGAAATCATGCTATCTCTTTATAAAACATTAGGCCAAAATAAAAAAATATGTCTGTTTCCGATAACATGGCCAAAAAAAATAGGGTAGGCTTTCAATTTTTTTTTTTCTTTGCGGTGCAAGATTTTTGCCGTATTTGCTGAAACATGTGAATGTGAGTATCAATCAACAGATTATCTTTACCACTTGACTGTTTTTCACATAAGTACACTGATGGAAATGTACCAATTGATTTCACTGCATCCGCATGATCGCATTTAGACATAGAAATGGCAATCGCGTGCCTTGCGCCCAAGTTTCAAGTTTGGTTTATTCCAAAAAATAACCCTCTGGGGGCACATGGAAATAAATATAAGTAACAAAAATGCTATAAACAACATATTTAATTAAGAAAAGGAAACAAAAATGCACGTAAAGCAGCTAAACACGGTACATAGAGCGACAAAAATCACGTCAAAATCGATCAACCATTAGGTACCAGAAGAATTAACAATGATACAGACTTGATTGTATTGCTCCTAAACTTATATATAAGTTATATTCAATGAATATAAGTTATATTCAATCTCATTAGCAACAATTGTGTTGGCGAATGTTGATCACGAAAGTCTGCGCGAGTAACGATCCTTGAACAGGGTAGGACAGTAACTTTTTTTGCAACCTGCCCAGACATTATTTTTACCTGCCCCCCAGTTTTAGCCACCTGCCCGATAAATGAATGTGCCACGAGTGAAAAAAGCTAGTAGAAAGAGTCTTCATGATTGGCCATCCTGTCACACAGCTCCTCGGGAATGACATAATTTAATCTGTCAGTATTTTTCATACGGTTTTTTAATTTAACGTTTCTCATGCGCGCATGCGTCTCAGTGTGTGTGCGTGCGTGCGAGTGGTAGCAAACATTGATTAAACAAACTATCAGCATATCATACGTATAGGGGGTTATTCTGTGACAACATAACATACATTATAACATACTACAGTAGTATTGATCACACACACACACAGAAGTACACAATCAGAGAGAGGGAGAGAGAAAGTCAGAGTGAGTCAGTGACAGACAGACACATACACTATAAACAAATTTGTTAAACTAAAGACTTGCCTTCAAGAACAATGCTAACTTATGACACTGACTGACACAGTGACAAGTTAAACAATCATTGTTACAATGTCAAACTGTCTTGGACTCTTTCACTAATCTGCTGTATCTGGGTCTATCTACAGCTTTTCCATCAAAGTATGTGTGCAAAAAGAATTGTCAAACCAAACCAAACCAAACTGCCAACTTCATCAAAATAAAATCCACTTTTAGGCCCTAGACTGACCGATCACGAAGTAATAGAAGTCAAAATCGCACACTGCACGCCAATGGCGATACTATCCAAACTATCAGCGATAATGACACATCTTCGGCACTTTCGAAGCAATAAAGCATGTGTCAACCTCGGAATATGACAGCAGAAAGTATTGTTGTCATTTTTTTTTCCAACCACTGCCCAATGGCTCAGACTCGATGGTTATTTTTCGCCCAAAGCACGTTGCTCCAACTTGCAATTTTCTCGGAAACCTGTGCAGTCCGCATAAACGGCCTTCATCTATTGGATGAAATCACAGGAGCTACGAGCGACGATTGGTTCGCTTGGCAGTTTCTGCTGGGTTGTTACTAAAAATAGCTTAGTCTGTCCTCACCGCCGTGTATTTCGGCGTGTATGTCGCCATATTAATTTGTATTGGACCGTATTTTATAGAGGTCGCCGTAGAAAAAGATGGCGAAAACGTAACGGTTGGCAGCTCTGGGTTTTTTTTTCTAAGCACTTGCACTTGCCCGGCGGGCAGGTCGTCGAGTTCGCCACCTGCCTGACACTTACGACTACCTGCCCCGGGCAGTCGGGCAACCGTTACTGTCCGACCCTGCCTTGACTACGCCGAGTGAGAGTGCAATGGTTGTTTCCCTTGCATCGTCTGCTCAAATTGCTTTTTTTTTCTTTCTTTTTTTTTTAAGCTCGTCCCCAAAATTTGTTAGGGTCGGCAGCAAAAACTAGGCTCGGTCGGGTTACCGGAAACAGACATTTTTTTTTTTGGCCTTAGTACGCCCCTTATTAGAGTATGGAAATCCTGTCTGGTGTCCCTTTTAGAGAAAACATATTGATCATTTACTGATTTAGAAGGAGTCCAAAGGAGATTTACGAAAACAATTATTGGAACCAGAGATATAATAATAATAATAATAATTTAATTCATTTTAAAAAGTGACGCCTGTCCCTCGCGAGGCTCCAGGCGCCATTACAAAGATAAAAACCAACAGGTTTAAGAAAGGAGACATACAAGATTAAAACATAAAAAAAAATGGACTATGAGGACAGACTAAAGTACTTGGGAATACCTAGTTTGGAATACAGACGTCTAAGAGGCGATTTGATTGAGGTGTATAAAATTCTTAACAAGTTCTATGATCCTAACACAACTAAAACTTTACTAACTCTAACTGACGAGGAGAGAACACGAGGGCATGATTTCAAACTAACAAAAAACCTAAATAACAGTCGTTCAGCTCAAAACTTTTTTTTTACTAACAGAGTAATAACTGCATGGAACAATCTTTCTAATGAAACTGTAAATGCATCATCACTAAATATGTTCAAAAATCTTATTGACCAAAAATGTAATACTATTAAAAAAAAGTATTATGTACTCCACAAATTTGGAGAAATAAAAAACAAACAAAAAAATCCCCCAAAACAAATACACAAAACAAATACCAAAACAAATACACAAAACAAATACCCAAAACAAATACACAAAACAAATACACAAAACAAATACACAAAACAAATACCCAAAACAAATACACAAAACAAATACACAAAACAAATACACAAAACAAATACACAAAACAAATACACAAAACAAATACACAAAACAAATACACAAAACAAATACCAAAACAAATACACAAAACAAATACCCAAAACAAATACACAAAACAAATACCCAAAACAAATACACAAAACAAATACCAAAACAAATACACAAAACAAATACACACATTAGTGACAATAGCCGAAGTAATTCACGGGCAAAAAAGAAAGAAGAAAAATGAAAATATAAATTTATATACTTTTGAGAAAAATATTTAGAGGGCAAAAGGCTTCAAAAGCCTACAGAGCCTTAACTGATATGGGAAAAAACCCCAAAAAATTGCAGTGGGACACTCTTGAAGAGCTGAGGAAAATCAACCGCCTGTGCCTGCTGCATAAAATTAACAACGGCCTGGTGGACCTGCGTCCCAGCGACCCCAGAACAAGAGGAAGTCAAAGATTCTATCAGGAAAGGATAGTCCATCCAGGGCTATATTCACATTTATGCCCGTCAAGAACGATAATCTGTTGACTGGAAAAGCAATTCGCTATGTTCTTTGCTGTTGCTAATTATCGTTCTTGACGGGCATAAATGTGAATATAGCCGACCACCTGTCCAGAAGTGTTCAGGGCAGGCCTTGGTGGCATCTACACCAGCCACCAGGCCCTCAGCCACATCCCAGCAATGAAACCCTGAACAAACGCCCCCACCCCAGTCCCTTCATCCCCCAATTGTCTTTTTTACCCCAGTAGTTAGGGATTTGTTTGTTTGTCTCTGTTGTCCTTTTGGTTGGGGCCTGGGCACTGCCTTATGGAGTGTCTAGGGTCGGCTAGTTCCCAGCTTCCTGGGGGCGAACGTGAAAATTAGTAGCTGCCGGCAGCTCCCTGTAAAAAAAAAGAAGTAAATATCCCCATCCCATCCCAGTCCAGAAATAGGATTTTGTTTGCTGCATCTTATATTTTGACCTTGGACCTGTCCCCCTTTTTTCATTCTTAGGGGGGGAACGCCCCCACTTTTTCAAAATCCTAGAGTCAGCTCTGCAGCACTAACAATTCAACAATTTTATTGTCTCCAAACAAGTGAAGAAATTTGTTTTTCGGCATGCACATAAAAATGAAGACAAAATAAGACATTGTTATAACCTAACAGAAGAGACATTTGTAAAATAATATAAAAGCACGTGTAAATGACATAAAACATAGTTATCAAACACACACGCATATAATCACACGCACACGCACACACACACACACACACACGCACACACACACCTCTAAAAAGTACACTGGGCATCCAATGATTGATCCCCTTTACTGCTTTAGATGCTGCAAGTAATATTCACAGATAATAATGACATCACAGTAAAAATGATAACATGTACCACATAAAACAATAACAATTAGCACTAGTTCTCTTCCCTACGCTACAATCCCTTATGTGTGGGTAAGCTAGTCTAGATCTCCTATCCTTATGTCCAGTCTGACTACAACCCCTTATGTGTGGGTAAGCTAGTCTAGATCTCCTATCCTTATGTCCAGACTGACTACAACCCCTTATGTGTGGGTAAGCTAGTCTAGATCTCCTATCCTTATGTCCAGACTGACTACAACCCCTTATGTGTGGGTAAGCTAGTCTAGATCTCCTATCCTTATGTCCAGACTGACTACAACCCCTTATGTGTGGGTAAGCTAGTCTAGATCTCCTATCCTTATGTCCAGACTGACTACAACCCCTTATGTGTGGGTAAGCTAGTCTAGATCTCCTATCCTTATGTCCAGACTGACTACAACCCCTTATGTGTGGGTAAGCTAGTCTAGATCTCCTATCCTTATGTCCAGTCTGACTACAACCCCTTATGTGTGGGTAAGCTAGTCTAGATCTCCTATCCTTATGTCCAGTCTGACTACAACCCCTTATGTGTGGGTAAGCTAGTCTAGATCTCCTATCCTTATGTCCAGTCTGACTACAACCCCTTATGTGTGGGTAAGCTAGTCTAGATCTCCTATCCTTATGTCCAGTCTGACTACAACCCCTTATGTGTGGGTAAGCTAGTCTAGATCTCCTATCCTTATGTCCAGACTGACTACAACCCCTTATGTGTGGGTAAGCTAGTCTAGATCTCCTATCCTTATTTTCAGTAACTTTCCCCCGCAGCCCCTAACACAACAGTGTGCAATCCAGTATGACTGCTGTTCCTAACTCCGACCACTACGAGTGCAGACAGTATGACTGCTGTTCCTAACTCCGACCACTACGAGTGCAGACAGTCTGACTGCTGTTCCTAACTACGACCACTACGAGTGCAGACAGTATGACTGCTGTTCCTAACTCCGACCACTACGAGTGCAGACAGTCTGACTGCTGTTCCTAACTCCGACCACTACGAGTGCAGACAGTCTGACTGCTGTTCCTAACTCCGACCACTACGAGTGCAGACAGTATGACTGCTGTTCCTAACTCCGACCACTACGAGTGCAGACAGTCTGACTGCTGTTCCTAACTCCGACCACTACGAGTGCAGACAGTATGACTGCTGTTCCTAACTCCGACCACTACGAGTGCAGACAGTATGACTGCTGTTCCTAACTCCGACCACTACGAGTGCAGACAGTATGACTGCTGTTCCTAACTCCGACCACTACGAGTGCAGACAGTATGACTGCTGTTCCTAACTCCGACCACTACGAGTGCAGACAGTATGACTGCTGTTCCTAACTCCGACCACTACGAGTGCAGACAGTCTGACTGCTGTTCCTAACTCCGACCACTACGAGTGCAGACAGTCTGACTGCTGTTCCTAACTCCGACCACTACGAGTGCAGACAGTATGACTGCTGTTCCTAACTCCGACCACTACGAGTGCAGACAGTCTGACTGCTGTTCCTAACTCCGACCACTACGAGTGCAGACAGTCTGACTGCTGTTCCTAACTCCGACCACTACGAGTGCAGACAGTCTGACTGCTGTTCCTAACTCCGACCACTACGAGTGCAGACAGTATGACTGCTGTTCCTAACTCCGACCACTACGAGTGCAGACAGTATGACTGCTGTTCCTAACTCCGACCACTACGAGTGCAGACAGTCTGACTGCTGTTCCTAACTCCGACCACTACGAGTGCAGACAGTCTGACTGCTGTTCCTAACTCCGACCACTACGAGTGCAGACAGTATGACTGCTGTTCCTAACTCCGACCACTACGAGTGCAGACAGTCTGACTGCTGTTCCTAACTCCGACCACTACGAGTGCAGACAGTCTGACTGCTGTTCCTAACTCCGACCACTACGAGTGCAGACAGTATGACTGCTGTTCCTAACTCCGACCACTACGAGTGCAGACAGTCTGACTGCTGTTCCTAACTCCGACCACTACGAGTGCAGACAGTCTGACTGCTGTTCCTAACTCCGACCACTACGAGTGCAGACAGTATGACTGCTGTTCCTAACTCCGACCACTACGAGTGCAGACAGTATGACTGCTGTTCCTAACTCCGACCACTACGAGTGCAGACAGTCTGACTGCTGTTCCTAACTCCGACCACTACGAGTGCAGACAGTCTGACTGCTGTTCCTAACTCCGACCACTACGAGTGCAGACAGTATGACTGCTGTTCCTAACTCCGACCACTACGAGTGCAGACAGTATGACTGCTGTTCCTAACTCCGACCACTACGAGTGCAGACAGTCTGACTGCTGTTCCTAACTCCGACCACTACGAGTGCAGACAGTCTGACTGCTGTTCCTAACTCCGACCACTACGAGTGCAGACAGTATGACTGCTGTTCCTAACTCCGACCACTACGAGTGCAGACAGTCTGACTGCTGTTCCTAACTCCGACCACTACGAGTGCAGACAGTATGACTGCTGTTCCTAACTCCGACCACTACGAGTGCAGACAGTATGACTGCTGTTCCTAACTCCGACCACTACGAGTGCAGACAGTATGACTGCTGTTCCTAACTCCGACCACTACGAGTGCAGACAGTCTGACTGCTGTTCCTAACTCCGACCACTACGAGTGCAGACAGTATGACTGCTGTTCCTAACTCCGACCACTACGAGTGCAGACAGTATGACTGCTGTTCCTAACTCCGACCACTACGAGTGCAGACAGTATGACAACTCGCTTGAGAACTTTGTGCAACTAGCCAACGCACGCTTTTTGCGTGCGTCGCGTCACAACAAAGAAACCACCATGAGTTTGCACTCCCCCCACCCCCCCTCTCTCTCCCTCCTGACATTTCCCAAACTCCACCTCTGGGCCCTCAAGAGAAGAAGAAGTATGAGAATTTCTCTTCATTTTTTGTTCTTCTTCGCTGTGCGTGGCCACAATCAACTCTTTCATTATTTTGCCACGGAACCAGGAGGTTCTACCACTTATGCCGGAAGAAAAGGCTCATGGCCTGAGAAGAAACTGAAAAGTTAGGCCTTTAAGACGGAAGAGAGGACAGATAAAAAGATAAGGGATTAAGTGCTTGCACTGGCTTAAGACCATTAAGCCCCCCAGTTCAGTCAGGAAGGAACAGGCCCCACTTCCAGCAACAAGCAGAAGCAGAAGAGAAGGGGAGAAAAAAAGAAGAAGAGAGTTTGGGTTGCTATCTCAATGACCCCTGAGTGGGGCCATCAGCCATGATGGGTGCAGCAGGCGGGTGTCCATTCAGGCGCTTCCAAACTCCGGCTGTGAAACTCTCTGGAGTTCTGGCCTCCACTGCTGATGCAGGCAGGACATTCCACTCCCTGATTGTCCGGGGGAAGAAGGAACTCTGGTGATACTGCGTCCGACACTGAGGGAACTCTGGTGATACTGCGTCCGACACTGAGGGATGAGGAGCTGTTGGAGTGACCTCTTCATTGCCGCTTTGGCTGAGTCATGTCGGAGATGTCATTATGACACTGTTCCAATCCGGTGGAGTCATGTCGGAGATGTCATTACGACACTGTTCCAATCTGGTGGAGTCATGTCGGAGATGTCATTACGACACTGTTCCAATCCTGTGGAGTCATGTCGGAGATGTCATTATGACACTGTTCCAATCCTGTGGAGTCATGTCGGAGATGTCATTATGACACTGTTCCAATCCTGTGGAGTCATGTCGGAGATGTCATTATGACACTGTTCCAATCCTGTGGAGTCATGTCGGAGATGTCATTATGACACTGTTCCAATCCTGTGGAGTCATGTCGGAGATGTCATTATGACACTGTTCCAATCCTGTGGAGTCATGTCGGAGATGTCATTATGACACTGTTCCAATCCTGTGGAGTCACGTCGGAGATGTCATTATGACACTGTTCCAATCCTGTGGAGTCATGTCGGAGATGTCATTATGACACTGTTCCAGTCCTGTGGAGTCATGTCGGAGATGTCATTATGACACTGTTCCAGTCCTGTGGAGTCATGTCGGAGATGTCATTATGACACTGTTCCAATCCGGTGGAGTCATGTCGGAGATGTCATTACGACACTGTTCCAATCTGGTGGAGTCATGTCGGAGATGTCATTATGACACTGTTCCAATCCTGTGGAGTCATGTCGGAGATGTCATTACGACACTGTTCCAGTCCTGTGGAGTCATGTCGGAGATGTCATTATGACACTGTTCCAATCCTGTGGAGTCACGTCGGAGATGTCATTATGACACTGTTCCAATCCTGTGGAGTCATGTCGGAGATGTCATTATGACACTGTTCCAGTCCTGTGGAGTCATGTCGGAGATGTCATTATGACACTGTTCCAATCCTGTGGAGTCATGTCGGAGATGTCATTATGACACTGTTCCAATCCTGTGGAGTCATGTCGGAGATGTCATTATGACACTGTTCCAATCCTGTGGAGTCACGTCGGAGATGTCATTATGACACTGTTCCAATCCTGTGGAGTCACGTCGGAGATGTCATTATGACACTGTTCCAATCCTGTGGAGTCATGTCGGAGATGTCATTATGACACTGTTCCAATCCTGTGGAGTCATGTCGGAGATGTCATTATGACACTGTTCCAATCCTGTGGAGTCATGTCGGAGATGTCATTATGACACTGTTCCAATCCTGTGGAGTCATGTCGGAGATGTCATTATGACACTGTTCCAATCCTGTGGAGTCATGTCGGAGATGTCATTATGACACTGTTCCAGTCCTGTGGAGTCATGTCGGAGATGTCATTACGACACTGTTCCAATCCTGTGGAGTCATGTCGGAGATGTCATTATGACACTGTTCCAGTCCTGTGGAGTCATGTCGGAGATGTCATTATGACACTGTTCCAATCCTGTGGAGTCATGTCGGAGATGTCATTATGACACTGTTCCAGTCCTGTGGAGTCATGTCGGAGATGTCATTATGACACTGTTCCAATCCTGTGGAGTCATGTCGGAGATGTCATTATGACACTGTTCCAATCCTGTGGAGTCACGTCGGAGATGTCATTATGACACTGTTCCAATCCTGTGGAGTCATGTCGGAGATGTCATTATGACACTGTTCCAATCCTGTGGAGTCATGTCGGAGATGTCATTATGACACTGTTCCAATCCTGTGGAGTCATGTCGGAGATGTCATTATGACACTGTTCCAATCCTGTGGAGTCATGTCGGAGATGTCATTATGACACTGTTCCAATCCTGTGGAGTCATGTCGGAGATGTCATTATGACACTGTTCCAGTCCTGTGGAGTCATGTCGGAGATGTCATTATGACACTGTTCCAATCCTGTGGAGTCATGTCGGAGATGTCATTACGACACTGTTCCAGTCCTGTGGAGTCATGTCGGAGATGTCATTATGACACTGTTCCAATCCTGTGGAGTCATGTCGGAGATGTCATTATGACACTGTTCCAATCCTGTGGAGTCATGTCGGAGATGTCATTATGACACTGTTCCAATCCGGTGGAGTCATGTCGGAGATGTCATTATGACACTGTTCCAGTCCTGTGGAGTCATGTCGGAGATGTCATTATGACACTGTTCCAATCCTGTGGAGTCACGTCGGAGATGTCATTATGACACTGTTCCAGTCCTGTGGAGTCATGTCGGAGATGTCATTATGACACTGTTCCAATCCTGTGGAGTCATGTCGGAGATGTCATTATGACACTGTTCCAGTCCTGTGGAGTCATGTCGGAGATGTCATTACGACACTGTTCCAATCCTGTGGAGTCATGTCGGAGATGTCATTATGACACTGTTCCAATCCTGTGGAGTCACGTCGGAGATGTCATTATGACACTGTTCCAATCCTGTGGAGTCATGTCGGAGATGTCATTATGACACTGTTCCAGTCCTGTGGAGTCATGTCGGAGATGTCATTATGACACTGTTCCAATCCTGTGGAGTCACGTCGGAGATGTCATTATGACACTGTTCCAGTCCTGTGGAGTCATGTCGGAGATGTCATTATGACACTGTTCCAATCCTGTGGAGTCATGTCGGAGATGTCATTATGACACTGTTCCAGTCCTGTGGAGTCATGTCGGAGATGTCATTATGACACTGTTCCAGTCCTGTGGAGTCACGTCGGAGATGTCATTATGACACTGTTCCAATCCTGTGGAGTCATGTCGGAGATGTCATTATGACACTGTTCCAGTCCTGTGGAGTCACGTCGGAGATGTCATTATGACACTGTTCCAATCCTGTGGAGTCATGTCGGAGATGTCATTATGACACTGTTCCAGTCCTGTGGAGTCATGTCGGAGATGTCATTATGACACTGTTCCAATCCTGTGGAGTCATGTCGGAGATGTCATTATGACACTGTTCCAATCCTGTGGAGTCATGTCGGAGATGTCATTATGACACTGTTCCAATCCTGTGGAGTCATGTCGGAGATGTCATTATGACACTGTTCCAATCCTGTGGAGTCATGTCGGAGATGTCATTATGACACTGTTCCAATCCTGTGGAGTCATGTCGGAGATGTCATTATGACACTGTTCCAATCCTGTGGAGTCATGTCGGAGATGTCATTATGACACTGTTCCAGTCCTGTGGAGTCACGTCGGAGATGTCATTATGACACTGTTCCAATCCTGTGGAGTCACGTCGGAGATGTCATTATGACACTGTTCCAATCCTGTGGAGTCATGTCGGAGATGTCATTATGACACTGTTCCAGTCCTGTGGAGTCATGTCGGAGATGTCATTATGACACTGTTCCAGTCCTGTGGAGTCATGTCGGAGATGTCATTATGACACTGTTCCAATCCTGTGGAGTCATGTCGGAGATGTCATTATGACACTGTTCCAATCCTGTGGAGTCATGTCGGAGATGTCATTATGACACTGTTCCAATCCTGTGGAGTCATGTCGGAGATGTCATTATGACACTGTTCCAATCCTGTGGAGTCATGTCGGAGATGTCATTATGACACTGTTCCAATCCTGTGGAGTCATGTCGGAGATGTCATTATGACACTGTTCCAATCCTGTGGAGTCATGTCGGAGATGTCATTATGACACTGTTCCAGTCCTGTGGAGTCACGTCGGAGATGTCATTATGACACTGTTCCAATCCTGTGGAGTCACGTCGGAGATGTCATTATGACACTGTTCCAATCCTGTGGAGTCATGTCGGAGATGTCATTATGACACTGTTCCAGTCCTGTGGAGTCATGTCGGAGATGTCATTATGACACTGTTCCAGTCCTGTGGAGTCATGTCGGAGATGTCATTATGACACTGTTCCAATCCTGTGGAGTCATGTCGGAGATGTCATTATGACACTGTTCCAGTCCTGTGGAGTCATGTCGGAGATGTCATTATGACACTGTTCCAATCCTGTGGAGTCATGTCGGAGATGTCATTATGACACTGTTCCAGTCCTGTGGAGTCATGTCGGAGATGTCATTATGACACTGTTCCAGTCCTGTGGAGTCATGTCGGAGATGTCATTATGACACTGTTCCAGTCCTGTGGAGTCATGTCGGAGATGTCATTATGACACTGTTCCAGTCCTGTGGAGTCATGTCGGAGATGTCATTATGACACTGTTCCAATCCTGTGGAGTCATGTCGGAGATGTCATTATGACACTGTTCCAATCCTGTGGAGTCACGTCGGAGATGTCATTATGACACTGTTCCAATCCTGTGGAGTCATGTCGGAGATGTCATTATGACACTGTTCCAATCCTGTGGAGTCATGTCGGAGATGTCATTATGACACTGTTCCAGTCCTGTGGAGTCATGTCGGAGATGTCATTATGACACTGTTCCAGTCCTGTGGAGTCATGTCGGAGATGTCATTATGACACTGTTCCAATCCTGTGGAGTCATGTCGGAGATGTCATTATGACACTGTTCCAATCCTGTGGAGTCATGTCGGAGATGTCATTATGACACTGTTCCAGTCCTGTGGAGTCATGTCGGAGATGTCATTATGACACTGTTCCAATCCTGTGGAGTCACGTCGGAGATGTCATTATGACACTGTTCCAATCCGGTGGAGTCATGTCGGAGATGTCATTATGACACTGTTCCAATCCTGTGGAGTCACGTCGGAGATGTCATTATGACACTGTTCCAATCCTGTGGAGTCATGTCGGAGATGTCATTATGACACTGTTCCAATCCTGTGGAGTCATGTCGGAGATGTCATTATGACACTGTTCCAATCCTGTGGAGTCACGTCGGAGATGTCATTATGACACTGTTCCAATCCTGTGGAGTCACGTCGGAGATGTCATTATGACACTGTTCCAATCCGGTGGAGTCATGTCGGAGATGTCATTATGACACTGTTCCAATCCTGTGGAGTCACGTCGGAGATGTCATTATGACACTGTTCCAATCCTGTGGAGTCATGTCGGAGATGTCATTATGACACTGTTCCAATCCGGTGGAGTCACGTCGGAGATGTCATTATGACACTGTTCCAATCCGGTGGAGTCATGTCGGAGATGTCATTATGACACTGTTCCAATCCTGTGGAGTCATGTCGGAGATGTCATTATGACACTGTTCCAATCCGGTGGAGTCATGTCGGAGATGTCATTATGACACTGTTCCAATCCTGTGGAGTCACGTCGGAGATGTCATTATGACACTGTTCCAGTCCTGTGGAGTCATGTCGGAGATGTCATTATGACACTGTTCCAATCCTGTGGAGTCATGTCGGAGATGTCATTATGACACTGTTCCAATCCTGTGGAGTCATGTCGGAGATGTCATTATGACACTGTTCCAGTCCTGTGGAGTCATGTCGGAGATGTCATTATGACACTGTTCCAATCCTGTGGAGTCACGTCGGAGATGTCATTATGACACTGTTCCAATCCGGTGGAGTCATGTCGGAGATGTCATTATGACACTGTTCCAATCCTGTGGAGTCACGTCGGAGGGAGTTTTCCAATCGATTTTGGCGGTTTTGGATGTTGGTTAAAGCCAATAAATGGGAAGCAACTCGTTCTCATTAATGCTGAGACCTTATTCTTGTTTTGTTGTAGTTGCTTCCCTTAGACCATCTCTAGTGTCTCCTAGTCCTATTTTTGTTTTTTACTTCTTTAAATTGAACTAGTTATCTTCAAATTTGCTTCATTCAATATGGCGGCGACCACATAGCTCACTTTATTCTAACATTAAATAAAGAAATGTTTATGTTTATAGTTTACATTATGCTTTTTACAATCCTTTTTTATTTATATACTAAACCAAGTCTATCAAAACTTGAGTGGCTTTGTGATACTAGATCAAGATCATAACAAAGTGGTCAGCCCGTTGAGTAGGAAGTTTTAGTTTTCCTGACGAAGCGCATTTCATCAGATTATTTACATTGTGAAATATATGCGGCTCACTCGTTCAAAGTAAGAAGTCTTAAAAAATATACTGATTTATCTGTTACTCGATTGATGTTGCATGTTTGAGTGATGTGCATTTGACTTTTGACGATTTTTAGAAAATGACCCAAAACAATGCGATCTAAGGGAGACACTACGTCATTTTGTATGTGACTCAATTGAGTTAACACTCACCATGCCATTGAGTATTATGCTATTTTGAAGAGCATGGTGAGTCTGGTGGTCTGTTGGCGTTGCTGCAGCGAGTTCCATCCCAGTCTCTGGAGCATGTCGGTGACGCTGGCTGTTCTATGGTATTGATTCAAAACGAATCTGGCAGCCCTGCGCTGGATCGATTCAACCTGGTCAATACTCTTTGGAGTGAAGGGGTCTCAGACCGAGCAGGCATATTCGAGGAGAGGTCTGTTGATTGTTAAAACCATTTCAATGTTGACTGATTTATTTCAGAGTTACCAGTGACAAGCAATGGAGATGGAGCAGGAGCTGAAGCGAGACCAGGAGTGGGAGGCGGACTATGTGCTCCAACAGCACAACAAAGCTGACTGTGACAAACCTGAGGAGTGTGAGTGGATTAACATACTATGTGCTCCAACAGCACAACAAAGCTGACTGTGACAAACCTGAGGAGTGTGAGTGGATTAACATACTATGTGCTCCAACAGCACAACAAAGCTGACTGTGACAAACCTGAGGAGTGTGAGTGGATTAACATACTATGTGCTCCAACAGCACAACAAAGCTGACTGTGACAAACCTGAGGAGTGTGAGTGGATTAACATACTATGTGCTCCAACAGCACAACAAAGCTGACTGTGACAAACCTGAGGAGTGTGAGTGGATTAACATACTATGTGCTCCAACAGCACAACAAAGCTGACTGTGACAAACCTGAGGAGTGTGAGTGGATTAACATACTATGTGCTCCAACAGCACAACAAAGCTGACTGTGACTGACAAACCTGAGGAGTGTGAGTGGATTAACATACTATGTGCTCCAACAGCACAACAAACCTGACAAACCTGAGGACTGTGAGTGCCCGTACACATCCTGTAAGCTGTATTGTGTGTTGCTGTATTGTATGATTTAAATGAAGTATGTACTGTATTGTGTGTTGCTGTATTGTATGATTTAAATGAAGTATGCACTGTATTGTATGATTTAAATGAAGTATGCACTGTATTGTATGATTCAAATGAAGTATGCACTGTATTGTCTGTTTCAAATGAAGTGTGCACTGTATTGTCTGTTTCAAATGAAGTGTGCACTGTATTGTATGATTCAAATGAAGTGTGCACTGTATTGTCTGTTTCAAATGAAGTGTGCACTGTATTGTCTGTTTCAAATGAAGTGTGCACTGTATTGTCTGTTTCAAATGAAGTGTGCACTGTATTGTATGATTCAAATGAAGTGTGCACTGTATTGTCTGTTTCAAATGAAGTGTGCACTGTATTGTATGATTCAAATGAAGTGTGCACTGTATTGTCTGTTTCAAATGAAGTGTGCACTGTATTGTATGATTCAAATGAAGTGTGCACTGTATTGTCTGTTTCAAATGAAGTGTGCACTGTATTGTCTGTTTCAAATGAAGTGTGCACTGTATTGTCTGTTTCAAATGAAGTGTGCACTGTATTGTCTGTTTCAAATGAAGTGTGCACTGTATTGTCTGTTTCAAATGTGTGCACTGTTTCAAATGAAGTGTGCACTGTATTGTCTGTTTCAAATGAAGTGTGCACTGTATTGTCTGTTTTAAATGAGGTGTGCACTGTATTGTCTGTTTCAAATGAAGTGTGCACTGTATTGTCTGTTTCAAATGAAGTGTGCACTGTATTGTCTGTTTCAAATGAAGTATGCACTGTATTGTCTGTTTCAAATGAAGTGTGCACTGTATTGTATGATTCAAATGAAGTATGCACTGTATTGTCTGATTCAAATGAAGTATGCACTGTATTGTATGATTCAAATGAAGTATGCACTGTATTGTCTGATTCAAATGAAGTATGCACTGTATTGTATGATTCAAATGAAGTATGCACTGTATTGTCTGATTCAAATGAAGTATGCACTGTATTGTATGATTCAAATGAAGTGTGCACTGTATTGTATGATTCAAATGTGTGCACTGTATTGTATGATTCAAATGAAGTGTGCACTGTATTGTCTGTTTCAAATGAGGTGTGCACTGTATTGTCTGTTTCAAATGAAGTGTGCACTGTATTGTCTGTTTCAAATGAAGTGTGCACTGTATTGTCTGTCAAATTCAAATGAAGTGTGCACTGTATTGTCTGTTTCAAATGAAGTATGCACTGTATTGTCTGTTTCAAATGAAGTGTGCACTGTATTGTCTGTTTCAAATGAAGTATGCACTGTATTGTCTGTTTCAAATGAAGTATGCACTGTATTGTATGATTCAAATGAAGTATGCACTGTATTGTATGTTTCAAATGAAGTATGCACTGTATTGTCTGTTTCAAATGAAGTATGCACTGTATTGTCTGTTTCAAATGAAGTATGCACTGTATTGTCTGATTCAAATGAAGTATGCACTGTATTGTATGATTCAAATGAAGTATGCACTGTATTGTATGATTCAAATGAAGTATGCACTGTATTGTATGATTCAAATGAAGTATGCACTGTATTGTATGATTCAAATGATTCAAATGAGGTGTGCACTGTATTGTATGATTCAAATGAAGTGTGCACTGTATTGTCTGTTTCAAATGAAGTGTGCACTGTATTGTCTGTTTCAAATGAAGTGTGCACTGTATTGTCTGTTTCAAATGAAGTGTGCACTGTATTGTCTGTTTCAAATGAAGTGTGCACTGTATTGTCTGTTTCAAATGAAGTGTGCGCTGTATTGTATGATTCAAATGAAGTGTGCACTGTATTGTCTGTTTCAAATGAAGTGCTCAGTGGTTCACTGTGCAGTGCCAGTGTCCGTGCAGACTGAGATAGATGACCTGTGTTACTACGTGCCTGAAGTCCCCAATCACTTCAATGTCATCGACAAAATTGGGGAAGGTGAGGATAATTATGATAATGATAATATTATGCCTGACTGAAGTCCCCAGTCAATTTAATGTCATCGACAAAATCGGGGAAGGTGAGGATAATGGTGATAATGATAATATTGATCAGATGATAGTATTGTGCCTGAAGTCCCCAGTCACTTCAATGTCATGAATAAAATGAGGGAAGGTGAGGATAATGGTGATAATGATAATATTGATCAGATGATAGTATTGTGAACGATGAGGATAATGGTGATAATGATAATATTGATCAGATGATAGTATTGTGCCTGAAGTCCCCAGTCACTTCAATGTCATGAATAAAATGGGGAACGATGAGGATAATGGTGATAATGATAATATTGATCAGATGATAGTATTGTGCCTGAAGTCCCCAGTCACTTCAATGTCATGAATAAAATGGGGAACGATGAGGATAATGGTGATAATGATAATATTGATCAGATGATAGTATTGTGCCTGACTGAAGTCCCCAGTCACTTCAATGTCATGAATAAAATGGGGAACGATGAGGATAATGGTGATAATGATAATATTGATCAGATGATAGTATTGTGCCTGACTGAAGTCCCCAGTCACTTCAATGTCATGAATAAAATGGGGAAGGTGAGGATAATGGTGATAATGATAATATTGATCAGATGATAGTATTGTGCCTGACTGAAGTCCCCAGTCACTTCAATGTCATGAATAAAATGGGGAAGGTGAGGATAATGGTGATAATGATAATATTGATCAGATGATAGTATTGTGCCTGACTGAAGTCCCCAGTCACTTCAATGTCATGAATAAAATGGGGAACGATGAGGATAATGGTGATAATGATAATATTGATCAGATGATAGTATTGTGCCTGACTGAAGTCCCCAGTCACTTCAATGTCATGAATAAAATGGGGAACGATGAGGGTAATGGTGATAATGATAATATTGATCAGATGATAGTATTGTGCCTGACTGAAGTCCCCAGTCACTTCAATGTCATGAATAAAATGGGGAACGATGAGGATAATGGTGATAATGATAATATTGATCAGATGATAGTATTGTGCCTGACTGAAGTCCCCAGTCACTTCAATGTCATGAATAAAATGGGGAACGATGAGGATAATGGTGATAATGATAATATTGATCAGATGATAGTATTGTGCCTGACTGAAGTCCCCAGTCACTTCAATGTCATGAATAAAATGGGGAACGATGAGGATAATGGTGATAATGATAATATTGATCAGATGATAGTATTGTGCCTGACTGAAGTCCCCAGTCACTTCAATGTCATGAATAAAATGGGGAACGATGAGGGTAATGGTGATAATGATAATATTGATCAGATGATAGTATTGTGCCTGACTGAAGTCCCCAGTCACTTCAATGTCATGAATAAAATGGGGAACGATGAGGATAATGGTGATAATGATAATATTGATCAGATGATAGTATTGTGCCTGACTGAAGTCCCCAGTCACTTCAATGTCATGAATAAAATGGGGAACGATGAGGATAATGGTGATAATGATAATATTGATCAGATGATAGTATTGTGCCTGACTGAAGTCCCCAGTCACTTCAATGTCATGAATAAAATGGGGAACGATGAGGATAATGGTGATAATGATAATATTGATCAGATGATAGTATTGTGCCTGACTGAAGTCCCCAGTCACTTCAATGTCATGAATAAAATGGGGAACGATGAGGATAATGGTGATAATGATAATATTGATCAGATGATAGTATTGTGCCTGACTGAAGTCCCCAGTCACTTCAATGTCATGAATAAAATGGGGAACGATGAGGATAATGGTGATAATGATAATATTGATCAGATGATAGTATTGTGCCTGACTGAAGTCCCCAGTCACTTCAATGTCATGAATAAAATGGGGAACGATGAGGGTAATGGTGATAATGATAATATTGATCAGATGATAGTATTGTGCCTGACTGAAGTCCCCAGTCACTTCAATGTCATGAATAAAATGGGGAACGATGAGGGTAATGGTGATAATGATAATATTGATCAGATGATAGTATTGTGCCTGACTGAAGTCCCCAGTCACTTCAATGTCATGAATAAAATGGGGAACGATGAGGATAATGGTGATAATGATAATATTGATCAGATGATAGTATTGTGCCTGACTGAAGTCCCCAGTCACTTCAATGTCATGAATAAAATGGGGAACGATGAGGATAATGGTGATAATGATAATATTGATCAGATGATAGTATTGTGCCTGACTGAAGTCCCCAGTCACTTCAATGTCATGAATAAAATGGGGAACGATGAGGATAATGGTGATAATGATAATATTGATCAGATGATAGTATTGTGCCTGACTGAAGTCCCCAGTCACTTCAATGTCATGAATAAAATGGGGAACGATGAGGATAATGGTGATAATGATAATATTGATCAGATGATAGTATTGTGCCTGACTGAAGTCCCCAGTCACTTCAATGTCATGAATAAAATGGGGAACGATGAGGATAATGGTGATAATGATAATATTGATCAGATGATAGTATTGTGCCTGACTGAAGTCCCCAGTCACTTCAATGTCATGAATAAAATGGGGAACGATGAGGGTAATGGTGATAATGATAATATTGATCAGATGATAGTATTGTGCCTGACTGAAGTCCCCAGTCACTTCAATGTCATGAATAAAATGGGGAACGATGAGGGTAATGGTGATAATGATAATATTGATCAGATGATAGTATTGTGCCTGACTGAAGTCCCCAGTCACTTCAATGTCATGAATAAAATGGGGAACGATGAGGATAATGGTGATAATGATAATATTGATCAGATGATAGTATTGTGCCTGACTGAAGTCCCCAGTCACTTCAATGTCATGAATAAAATGGGGAACGATGAGGATAATGGTGATAATGATAATATTGATCAGATGATAGTATTGTGCCTGACTGAAGTCCCCAGTCACTTCAATGTCATGAATAAAATGGGGAACGATGAGGATAATGGTGATAATGATAATATTGATCAGATGATAGTATTGTGCCTGACTGAAGTCCCCAGTCACTTCAATGTCATGAATAAAATGGGGAACGATGAGGATAATGGTGATAATGATAATATTGATCAGATGATAGTATTGTGCCTGACTGAAGTCCCCAGTCACTTCAATGTCATGAATAAAATGGGGAACGATGAGGATAATGGTGATAATGATAATATTGATCAGATGATAGTATTGTGCCTGACTGAAGTCCCCAGTCACTTCAATGTCATGAATAAAATGAGGGAAGGTGAGGATAATGGTGATAATGATAATATTGATCAGATGATAGTATTGTGCCTGACTGAAGTCCCCAGTCACTTCAATGTCATGAATAAAATGGGGAACGATGAGGGCAATAAAAATGATGTTGATACAATGGAACCTCCCTTTGACAACTTGAAACAATGGAACCTCCCTTTGACAACTTGAAACAATGGAACCTCCCTTTGACAACTTGAAACAATGGAACCTCCCTTTGACAACTTGAAACAATGGAACCTCCCTTTGACAACTTGAAACAATGGAACCTCCCTTTGACAACTTGATACAATGGAACCTCCCTTTGACAACTTGAAACAATGGAACCTCCCTTTGACAACTTGAAACAATGGAACCTCCCTTTGACAACTTGAAACAATGGAACCTCCCTTTGACAACTTGATACAATGGAACCTCCCTTTGACAACTTGATACAATGGAACCTCCCTTTGACAACTTGATACAATGGAACCTCCCTTTGACAACTTGATACAATGGAACCTCCCTTTGACAACTTGATACAATGGAACCTCCCTTTGACAACTTGAAACAATGGAACCTCCCTTTGACAACTTGAAACAATGGAACCTCCCTTTGACAACTTGAAACAATGGAACCTCCCTTTGACAACTTGAAACAATGGAACCTCCCTTTGACAACTTGAAACAATGGAACCTCCCTTTGACAACTTGAAACAATGGAACCTCCCTTTGACAACTTGAAACAATGGAACCTCCCTTTGACAACTTGAAACAATGGAACCTCCCTTTGACAACTTGAAACAATGGAACCTCCCTTTGACAACTTGAAACAATGGAACCTCCCTTTGACAACTTGAAACAATGGAACCTCCCTTTGACAACTTGAAACAATGGAACCTCCCTTTGACAACTTGAAACAATCGCCCATAATCAGGTCTTTATAGGGGAGACCCATAATCAGGTCTTTATAGGGTATGATGAAACTCTGCTTAACGTCCTCCGGTCCGAAACAGACACACACGGGACATCAGTAGATACAAAGATGGTGGGAACGATCCCGGAGGCAGTGCAACTCCAGGAAAGTCCCGAATTTTTAACGATACAGATGTATTCATGTATTCTAATCGCAATAAGTCTATAGGGGAGACCCATAATCAGGTCTTTATAGGGGAGACCCATAATCAGGTCTTTATAGGGGAGACCCATAATCAGGTCTTTATTGGGGAGACCCATAATCAGGTCTTTATAGGGGAGACCCATAATCAGGTCTTTATTGGGGAGACCCATAATCAGGTCTTTATAGGGGAGACCCATAATCAGGTCTTTATTGGGGAGACCCATAATCAGGTCTTTATAGGGGAGACCCATAATCAGGTCTTTATAGGGGAGACCCATAATCAGGTCTTTATAGGGGAGACCCATAATCAGGTCTTTATTGGGGAGACCCATAATCAGGTCTTTATAGGGGAGACCCATAATCAGGTCTTTATAGGGGAGACCCATAATCAGGTCTTTATAGGGGAGACCCATAATCAGGTCTTTATTGGGGAGACCCATAATCAGGTCTTTATAGGGGAGACCCATAATCAGGTCTTTATTGGGGAGACCCATAATCAGGTCTTTATAGGGGAGACCCATAATCAGGTCTTTATTGGGGAGACCCATAATCAGGTCTTTATAGGGGAGACCCATAATCAGGTCTTTATAGGGGAGACCCATAATCAGGTCTTTATAGGGGAGACTCATAATCAGGTCTTTATTGGGGAGACCCATAATCAGGTCTTTATATGGGAGACCCATAATCAGGTCTTTATTGGGGAGACCCATAATATTATGTTAGTTACTAAGTTAGTATGTTTTTTGTATTGTTATAATTATTATGTTAGTTACTAAGTTAGTATGATTTTTGCATTGTTATAATTATTATGTTAGTTACTAAGTTAGTATGATTTTTGCATTGTTATAATTATTATGTTAGTTACTAAGTATGGTTTTTGCAAATATGACTCCTAAGTCTTTTTCATCTGAACAGGTTTCCAAAACATGTTTAGCTGAACCGTGGGAAATTTCATAAGTTTCATTTTGATTGTCATAGCCCACATGCATGACTTTGCACTTTCCTGCATTAAAATAGAGATTCCACTTTTCTGACCATTCTATAGGTTTATCTATGTCATTTTGTATTATGTCTGAATGTTTAGAACAGTTGTAAAGTTTGGTATCGTCTGCGAATATCTTACAGACACTTTGTATTTCCTCCGGGAGATCATTGATAAAAATTGTAAAAAGTATTGGCCCCAGGATACTACCCTGGGGAATGCCACTTAAAACGTCAATATTAGATGATTGTTTTGCCCCAACCTGCACCTTTTGTGATCTGCCTTTTAGGAAATGTCTTACCCACCTTAGTATGTTCCCAGTTATGCCATATGCCTGTAGTTTTAGGAGAAGTCTTTCGTGCGGCACAGAATCAAAGGCCTTCCTAAAATCCAAGTATACAATATCGAAAGCCTCCTTGTCTTCCAACAGTTTAGTAAAATCATCCATCACATCTAATAGCTGGGTCATACAAGAACGCCCTGCTCTGAATCCATGTTGGCAGTCTGTATACAGATCAAAATCAGTCATGTGTTTAACAATTGCGTCCCGAACAAACTGTTCTAAAATTTTACATGTTATACATGTGAGGCTCACAGGCCTGTAATTTCCCGGATCTGTTCTTGTTCCTTTTTTATAAATGGCTATAACCTCTGCCGTTTTCCAATCTACTGGGAGTTCCCCTGATTCTAAACTTTTATTGAACAAAATTGTTAAAGGAAGTGCTAGTTCTGTATGTAATTCTTTTAGTACTCTGGCTGGGACCTTATCTGGTCCCTGGGCTTTGTTCACATCTAAGTGCTTAAGTTTATTCTTTATAGCTTCTACTGTAATAACAATGTCTGTACAGTTAGCTGGTGATTCATCTTTAATTTGAGGCAAGGAATCTGTATTTTCTTTAGTGAAAACACTAGCAAAATAATCATTCAAAACGTTAGCTTTATCCTGGTTAGCTGTGACTATGTCTCCCTGTTTATCTTTAAGTGAACTGACGCCAGTACATAACTTGAGCTTAGAATTAATGTACTTCCAAAACAGCTTGGTATTTAGCTTACAGTTTTTTGCTATTTGTTTTTCATGGTCTTTTGTCTCCCTCCTCATCTGCTTAGAGCTCCTATCTCTCAATTCTATAATCTCGGTAACGTTTACTAGCTTTAGATTTACCATTTTCCAAGTATCTTCTATAAAGTCTGTTCTTTTTTCTTACACTTTTTCTTAATCCCAGTGACATCCGATAGGGTTTATACTTTTTATTTTTATTCTTAATATTACCTTTTATTTTTGGTATATTGTTGTCCATTGAGAAATGAATTTTATCTTTTATGTCCTGCCAACAATCATCAACACTCATGTTGTACAAACTTGTGGTCCCAACTGTGATTTAAAAAATCCTGTCTCATTTGTAAAAAATTTCCTTTTTTCATATTATATATTACTGTTTGTTCTAGACTCTGTATTATGTACCCTTGCGTACATGGAAAAAAATAAGACTTGGTGGTCACTCTTACCAAGGGGACTAGAATGTATGATGTCAGATATCATTTGAGAATCATTTACTAAGATTAAGTCGAGAATATTTTCTTCTTGTCCTTGTGGGCTTGTTCACCATTTGGAACATAAAACGATCTCCTAACATTTCAATAAAATCATTATCTTTTACATTTGTCCACTGTCCATCCCATCTTATATTAGGGAAGTTAAAATCACCCATGATTAAAACTTTGTCATGTTTTTTTAATTTCATCATCTCTTAGCATTTCATATAGTTTTTGTGAGTTTTCTTCAGTGGTATTGGGACTTTTGTAAATGCATCCAACTAAAATTTTCTCTTTATCCTGTGTTTGGAATTGGCACCAGACTGCCTCTTGAAATGTGTTATTGTTTAGGGTAGCGCATTCTTGTACATGTAAGGTTTTGTCGAAGAACAAAGCTACTCCACGGCTAGGGCTTTCATTATGGAACTTGTTATAATTGTCTAAGCTGTATTCCGATGGTACAAATTCTTTTACATTTTTCGGAATGGTCTCAATGATAGCAATAATTTTGGGCTCATATTCATCTATTTGGAGAAGAAGTTCGCTTTTCTTATTTATCATACCATCAGCATTAGTGTAAAAAACGTTAAAACCCGGCTCTTCAATTTTTCTACATCCTTTATTAAAACTACCTTCAAAACTGCCTTTAAAACTATGTACATTTGTTTCGTTTTCGTCAACAAGTTCACGTCACTGTTTTTTGTCTGCCTCCCCCGCGTCTTCCCTCTTTGGTCTTTTTACTATCTCCCCGTTCCTGATCACCAGATCATCCCCCCCAGGCTGTCCCCTTCTTTCCCTTAGCTGGTCTCTGAGTGTCTTTTGTTTTTGTCTTTCTAGTGGGGTGTAGTCAGGATTGATATATACCCTGTCCTCTGCTTTAGTCGCACCCTTGTTTAGCTGATACGCATTCCTCACAATTTTTGTTTTGGCCTCTTCTGAACTGACCTTTACCCTCAGCATTCTTAGTTTGTTGCCACCAGGTCTGCCGAGCCTGACAGGCTCATAGATTTCCAGATCAGCAAGATCTGGGCAGACTTTGGTGAACAGGTTTTTAGCAGTGTCTATGTCCTCCCTTTTCTTTTCTTCTGCTGTCACTTTGTTGCTTTCTGGCACATTGACTATGATCAGGTTGTCTTTTCCTGTTTCTCTCTCCCTTCTCTCATCCAGAGCTTCTGCTAGTTTTTCCTCCACCATCTTCTCTATCTTTATTTCAAGACCCTCCCCTGAGTTATGTATGCCTATCTCAAGCTGTGACAGTCTGTCAGTCATTTTTCGGGTCAGGGCAGTCAGTTCGTCGATCTTTGTCTCAAGTTTACTTGTTTTGTCTTTTTCAGCCTTGCAACATGGCGAGCAAACCCACTGTATATTAACCCTCCCCTTGTCCAGAATGGCATATTCATCGTCACTTATTTTCTCGCAATCTTTGTGAAACCATCTATCGCAATGTTGACATTGCACCCCTTTGTCACCGTCTGCAACAGCACTGTCACAAACTTGGCACTGAAACATTTGCATTTTCTCCATCACCTGATTAGTTCCGCCCTCTTTCTGTGAGCTTTCGCTGTTCTTTTGGTTGCCTGTTTTACCAGGACCACCTCGTCGCGTCATTCTTGCAAATATTAAAATGTAAAACAACCTTACCTTATGCTTGCACTGGTAAGAACAACACGGTTAGTCAAACATAGGGTGCACTGAATCAAAATGAAAGTGCCGCCATGCAATAACTGGGTGGTGAGTACAAATTAACTCCGCCTCCTGTCAAATGCTGCTAGCGCCGAAAAAAGAAAAAAAAATTATTTTCTCGGCGAAATTTTCTCAAAATCACTTCTAGGGATAAAATCCTGAAGTCGGATAAAAATGTTGAGCTAAAATTGAAGCTTTAAAATTGAATTTCCTCAATAAAAGTCGCAGCTCAGAGCTCGACGTCTTCGCCTCAGCGCATGCGCAATCAAACATTGTTATAATTATTATGTTAGTTACTAAGTTAGTATGGTTTTTGTATTGTTATAATTATCATGTTAGTTACTTAGTATTATTTTTGTATTGTTATAATTATTATGTTAGTTACTAAGTTGGTATGGTTTTTGTATTATAATTATTATGTTAGTTACTAAGTTAGTATGTTTTTTGTATTGTTATAATTATTATGTTAGTTACTAAGTTAGTATGGTTTTTGCCATTGTTATAATTATTATGTTAGCTACTAAGTTAGTATGTTTTATGTATTGTTATAATAATTATGTTAGTTACTAAGTTAGTATGGTTTTTGTATTGTTATAATTATTATGTTAGTTACTAAGTATGGTTTTTGTATTGTTGTTATTATTATGGTAGTTACTAAGTTAGTATGGTATTGTTATAATTATTATGTTAGTTACTAAGTTAGTATGTTTTTTGTATTGTTATAATTATTATGTTAGTTACTAAGTTAGTATGGTTTTTGTATTGTTATAATTATTATGTTAGTTACTAAGTTAGTATGGTATTGTTATAATTATTATGTTAGTTACTTAGTTAGTATGGTTTTTGCATTGTTATAATTATTATGTTAGTTACTAAGTTAGTATGGTATTGTTATAATTATTATGGTATAGTTACTAAGTTAGTATGGTTTTTGCATTGTTATAATTATTATGTTAGTTACTAAGTTAGTATGGTTTTTGCTCCATTGTTATAATTATTATGTTAGTTACTAAGTTAGTATGGTTTTTGCATTGTTATAATTATTATGTTAGTTACTAAGTTAGTATGGTTTTTGTATTGTTATAATTATTATGGTAGATTACTATCTAAGTTAGTATGGTTTTTGCCATTGGTTATAATTATTATGGTAGTTACTAAGTTAGTATGGGTTTTGTATTGTTATTAATTATAGATGGTAGTTTACTAAGGTTAGTATGGTCTTTTTGCATTGTTTATATATTATTATGCGTAGAATGGTAGTTACTTAGTATGATTTTTGCATTGTTATAATTATTATGTTAGTTACTAAGTTAGTATGGTTTTTGCATTGTTATAATTATTATGTTAGTTACTAAGTTAGTATGGTTTTTGCTGATTGTTATAATTATTATGTTAGTTACTAATGTTAGTATGTTTTTTGTATTGTTATAATTATTATGCTCTAGTTACTAAGTTAGTATGGTTTTTGCATTGTTATAATTATTATGTTAGTTACTAAGTTAGTATGGTTTTTATATTGTTATAATTATTATGGTAGTTACTAAAAAGTTAGTATGGTTTTTGCATTGTTGTTATTATTATGGTAGTTACTAAGTAGTATGGTTTTTGTATTGTTATAATTATTATGGTAGTTACTAAGTTAGTATGGTTTTTGCATTGTTGTTATTATTATTATGTTAGTTACTAAGTTAGTATGTTTCTTTGTATTGTTATAATTATTATGTTAGTTACTAAGTTAGTATGGTTTTTTTGTAATTGTTATAATTATTATGTTAGTTACTAAGTATGGTTTTTGTATTGTTATAATTATTATGGTAGTTACTAAGTTAGTATGGTTTTTGTATTGTTATAATTATTATGTTAGTTACTAAGTATGGTTTTTGTATTGTTGTTATTATTATGGTAGTTACTAAGTTAGTATGGTATTGTTATAATTATTATGTTAGTTACTTAGTTAGTATGGTTTTTGCATTGTTGTTATTATTATGGTAGCTACTAAGTTAGTATGGTTTATGTATTGTTATAATTATTATGTTAGTTACTAAGTTAGTATGGTTTTTGCATTGTTATGAAAAATTATTATGTTTGTTACTAAGTTAGTATGGTTTTTGCATTATTGTTACGTGATTATATGGTAGGTAGTTACTAAGGTAGTATGGTTGTTTGCATTGCTGTGTACTTATGATGATCGTCGAATTTGCAAGGCACGTTCAGCTCGGTAGGTGTGTTGGCATGTATACTAGGTCGTGAGATGCATCCTCATGTTGAAGGACCATCAAAGCAGCAGTTTGCCCTTGAAGCACTGTCAATTCCCCACCCTCAAACCCTAACCGCCATTGATCACCGAAACTGCGATTTCTGTCTGTCCGGCTGCAACTGCCTAGGGTAACAGGCTCTTGGTTGTGAAACATGTTATTCATTGTGGTGGTGGTGGGTCACAACCCCTAACAGACCATTGATCACCGACAAGCTGCGTCTGTCTGCACCTACGATAGGGTAAAGCTCTGTAGTGTGCGTCTTGGGTGTTTTTGTGTTAACACCCACTACCTGCCATGAAATCACCGACTTGTTACGAGGTCTGCAAAACTGCTAGGGTTAAATTCCTCTGTTGTGAGTGTGCACATGTTTCTGGTGTTATATTCCCTATGTGGTGTGTGGTTGCACCCTTAACAGCATTCGTTATGATCACCGAAACTGCGCTGTCTGCCAATGCCCTTCGGGTAAATGTCTAGGTTGTGTTGTGTGTGTCACACCCTAACTGCATGATCACCGAACTACGTGGTCCTGCAACTGCCGTTAAGTAGGGGTCAAAGTCTTGTCTCTTGTGTGTTAGTGCTGTGTGTGTCACCACCCTACAACCGCTATCGTATCATCCGAACTACGCTGTCCGACAACTGCTAGTGGAAAAGATGTCGCCTTCTGGTGTGTGTGTACACACCTCTAACCGCCGCCATGATCCAGCCGAGGACTAACGCTTGGTTGCACACTGCCCCTAGGGTAAAGAGCTCTGTGTGTGGGTGTCACACCCTATAATGCCGTGATTGATCACAGAACTAGCGATTGTCTGCACAACTGCTAGGGTAAAGAGCTCCCTCTGGGTGGGGTGTGTCAGCACACTATAACCGCGATGATTGATCACCAGACATACGCTTCGATCGTTTGTCTGCATCACTGTTTCGAGGGTAAAACAAGCCTGTCGCTGTGTGTTCGTGGGTCACACACGTAAACCGCAATGATCATCCAGAACTTACCGCTAGTATGCAAGTTCCTGCCTTAGGGGTTAAAGAGCGTTCGTGTGTGTCAAGAGGGGTGGTCGTCACAACGCCTGAAACCGCTTTCAGTGAAAGTCTCCATTGATTACCGCCAGAACCTGACGCTGGTACTGCGAACTGCTACATGGTTAAAGAGCTCTGGTGCTGTGTGTGTCACCACCCCTATAAAGCTACATTCAAGTCACGTCCTTCCCATGATCAGCAGCTAAACGACTTACGATGTTGTTCTGCAAGCTGCTCTGCTAGTGGTTTTAAAAAAAGCTCTCTCTCTCTGGTAGTTTTGGGGTGGTGTGTGTGTGGGTCAACACCTTAACCGCCCAGATCATCAGAACTCCGATTCGGTCTCTGCAAGCCTGCCTCTTTTTTGTAGGTTAAAGCTCTCTGTGTGTATGTTTGTGTGTGTAACACCCTAAACCCGCATGATCACCTCGACTACGATGTCTGCAACTGCTACGGTAAAAAGTTCTTGTCTGGGTTCGGGGAGTGTAATGTCGTCACACCTAAACGCATGATCACCGAACTACGATATCTGCAACTGCTAGGGTAAAGAGCTCTGTGTGTGTGTGTCACACCCTAACCGCATGATCACCGAACTACGATGTCTGCAACTGCTAGGGTAAAGCTCTGTGTGTGTGTGTGTCACACCCTAACCGCATGATCACCGAACTACGCTGTCTGCAACTGCTAGGGTAAAGAGCTCTGTGTGTGTGTGTTACACCCTAACCGATTGATCACCAAACTACGATGTCTGCAACTGCTAGGGTAAAGCTCTGTGTGTGTGTGTCACACCCTAACCGCATGATCACCGAACTACGATGTCTGCAACTGCTAGGGTAAAGAGCTCTGTGTGTGTGTGTTACACCCTAACCGATGATCACAGAACTGCGCTGTCTGCAACTGCTAGGGTAAAAATTGATTTTCTGTGGTGTGTGTGGGTGGTGGTGGTGGTTAGTTTTTGCGCAGCTTGCTTGATGAGTGTGTACAATACAATATAACATATAGAAATATAGTGTGTTTTAAGTGGTGACAGAAGAACACCCATAGTCATAGCTTGCTTGATGAGTGTGTACAATACAATATAACATTGGGAGTACAGTGGTACCCCTCTAATAAGACCTTGAAAGTGCGGTGAAAAAAAAGTCTTATCTGAGGGGTGATCTTATTAGAGGACCAAGCTCCTTTCCGCTATCAGACTGATAAATCGGCGTTAGTGTGTGCACTACAACTCTCGCTGAATGCAAACAACTCACAAAATCCGATAAATGAAAGCAGCTGGCGCATTAGCGTTTGCCGTGATTTCGTATCTGCGGTGTATGCGGCGCCATTTTGTCAGCTGAGTTGTATGCGCGGTAAGAGTTCTGTGTGTGCAAACTGTGACTAAAAATGAACTGCCAGAGCGTTACTTTGTCATTGTTTTGTGTTGTGTGTGTGTCGTGCATAATCCAGTATTTAGTAGGTCCGTTTATGGCGAAGATTAGGTCTGTACTGTTATGTGTAGTTTGTGTGTGAGTGCAACATGGGCCATCGAAGTTGCCATCGGACCCGTTGCCATGACTTTCGATCACGAGTTCGTCTGCTTTTCATCGAGAGATCGATTTGCACGAACTTGACTGCAAAAAGATAAGATTGTGGTCGCATCTCAACCCCTGAAATCGGGTCGTAAGTCGGAACTCAGGAAAAGTCGTATTTGCGGCATAGGATATATAGTGGAATGTGTTCGGGGAAAAAAAAAAAATCAGTCGTATGTGAGGAGAAGTGGCATTTGCGAGCGTCTTATTAGAGGGGTACCACTGTAGCTGTGTGCCTCTGTTGTCCGGCATCGTATCCAAGCCGGGAGTAGCTGTGTGCCTCTGTATACTTAGTGGAATGTCCCGTGTGTGTCTGCTCCCCAGTAACACAACACGGACTTCCAGGGCTGGAGCAGGGCTGCTCTCGTGTTGATAGGGCAGGTGTGACTGGTGCATCTCTGAGTCCCATCAGCACTTTCGGGTGTTTATTTTTGTTTCTGTTGTCCGACTCTCCATAGAGTTTCTTTGCATATACAATATAATAATAATATGTTTCAGGGGCCAGAGGAACGTGATCGGGGTGGAGTTATGTCTGAAGAACAACACAATACAACACACTACAATATAACACAATATAATATAATACAATACGATACGATACAATATAATACAATACAATGTAATACGATATAATACAATACAATATTACCTAATATAATATAATATTATGGTGTGCACTGCAGACCTGTTTACCTTTACGATTTTGCCATAATTTTTACGGGGGAAAAATCAAATTACGGCAACGAGTGAAAAAAATACGGGAAAATAAAATCCTAAATATAAAAAAAACCCACTACAGTTGCGTCGGTAAGCGATGCTTTTGAAGCGATGCGGTGAAAAGTCATTTCGCACCATTTCCGTTTCTGTTTCAAAATGGCATATCCAAGCGAGTGCATTCCGAAGCTTCTGTATCTTCTGGTCGAAAAAATCAAAAGACATCAAAAGACATCAAAAGTCACTTAAATGGCACAGAAATTCCAGGAATGTGACCTAAAAATTCCAGGAATATGTCATTCAGCACTAGGTGACGAGCATGTGTTCTGTGTCTACTGCTCGACGGACATTAGTATTGCACACTCAGGTCAGTACGATATCGACGTTCATTGGTCACGCATTGGATTACAGGTTTTTTTTTTCAAAATTACGTTTTTTTGTTTAAGAAATTACAACTTTGCAAAATAGGGGTAAACAGGTCTGTGCACTGTTTCATGGACCAGAGGAAACATGATCGGAGTGGAGCTGTGTCTGAAGAACAACACAATATATACACAATATGGCACAATATAATATAATATGGTGTGCACTGTTTCAGGGGTGGAGCTGTGTCTGAAGAACAACACAATACAATATAATACAATACAATATGGCACAATATAATATAATATGGTGTGCACTGTTTCAGGGGTGGAGCTGTGTCTGAAGAACAACACAACACAATACAATATAATACAATACAATATGGCACAATATAATATAATATGGTGTGCACTGTTTCAGGGGTGGAACTGTGTCTGAAGAACAACACAATACAATATAACACAATACAATACAATATAACACAATATGGCACAAAATAATATAATATGGTGTGCACTGTTTCAGGGGTGGAGCTGTGTCTGAAGAACAACACAATACAATATAAGGCCACAATACAATACAAATATAACACAATATGGCACAATATAATATAATATGGTGTGCACTGTTTCAGGGGTGGAGCTGTGTGAAGAACAACACAAACAATATAAACAACACAATACAATATAAATGGTGTTGCACTGTTTCAAGCTGTGTGTGAAGAACAGCACAATACAATACAATACAACACATATACATATAATATGGTGTGCACTGTTTCAGGGGTGGAGCTGTGTGAAGAACAACACAATACAATATAATACAACACAAATACTATACAATATAATATGGTGTGCACTGTTTCAGGGGTGGAGCTGTGTCTGAAGAACAACACAATACAATATAATACAACACAATACTATACAATATAATATGGTGTGCACTGTTTCAGGGGTGGAGCTGTGTCTGAAGAACAACACAATACAATATAATACAACACAATACTATACAATATAATATGGTGTGCACTGTTTCAGGGGTGGAGCTGTGTCTGAAGAACAACACAATACAATATAACACAACACAATACTATACAATATAATATGGTGTGCACTGTTTCAGGGGTGGAGCTGTGTCTGAAGAACAACACAATACGATATAATACAACACAATACTATACAATATAATATGGTGTGCACTGTTTCAGGGGTGGAGCTGTGTCTGAAGAACAACACAATACGATATAACACAACACAACACAATACTATACAATATACGGATATAAACACAACACAATACTATACAATATATATGGTGTGCACTGTTTCAGGGGTGGAGCTGTGTCTGAAGAACAGCACAATACAATATAATACAACACAATACTATACAATATAATATGGTGTGCACTGTTTCAGGGGTGGAGCTGTGTGAAGAACAGCACAATACGATATAATACAACACAATACTATACAATATAATATGGTGTGCACTGTTTCAGGGGTGGAGCTGTGTCTGAAGAACAGCACAATACGATATAATACAACACAATACTATACAATATAATATGGTGTGCACTGTTTCAGGGGTGGAGCTGTGTGAAGAACAACACAATACGATATAATACAACACTAATACTATACAATATAATATGGTGTGCACTGTTTCAGGGGTGGAGCTGTGTCTGAAGAACAACACAATACAATATAATACAACACAACACAATACAATATAATATGGTGTGCACTGTTTCAGGGGTGGAGCTGTGTCTGAAGAACAGCACAATACGATATAATACAACACAATACTATACAATATAATATGGTGTGCACTGTTTCAGGGGTGGAGCTGTGTGAAGAACAGCACAATACGATATAATACAACACAATACTATACAATATAATATGGTGTGCACTGTTTCAGGGGTGGAGCTGTGTCTGAAGAACAGCACAATACATATAATACAACACAATACTATACAATATAATATGGTGTGCACTGTTTCAGGGGTGGAGCTGTGTCTGAAGAACAACACAACACGATACAATACAACACAATACTATACAATATAATATGGTGTGCACTGTTTCAGGGGTGGAGCTGTGTGAAGAACAGCACAATACGATATAATACAACACAATACTATACAAATATAATATGGTGTGCACTGTTTCAGGGGTGGAGCTGTGTCTGAAGAACAGCACAATACAATATAACACAACACAATACGATATAATACAACACAATACTATACAATATATTATGGTGTGCACTGTTTCAGGGGTGGAGCTGTGTGTGAAGTACAGTACAATACAAACAGCACAATACAATATAATACAACACAATACTATACAATATAATATGGTGTGCACTGTTTCAGGGGTGGAGCTGTAGGTCTGAAGAACAGGGACAATGTGTCATCATCATGAATACAACACAATACTATACAATATATTATGGTGTGCACTGTTTCAGGGGCCAGAGGAACGTCATCGGGGTGGAGCTGTAGGTCTGAAGAACAGGGACCACTGTGTCATCATCATGAAGAACAACACAATACTATGCAATATATTATGGTGTGCACTGTTTCAGGGGCCAGAGGAACATCATCGGGGTGGAGCTGTGTCTGAAGAACAAGGACCACTGTGTCATCATGAAGAACAACACAATGCAATATATTATGGTGTGCACTGTTTCAGGGGCCAGAGGAACGTCATCGGGGTGGAGCTGTGTCTGAAGAACAAGGACCACTGTGTCATCATGAAGAACAACACAATGCAATATATTATGGTGTGCACTGTTTCAGGGGCCAGAGGAACGTCATCGGGGTGGAGCTGTGTCTGAAGAACAGGGACCACTGTGTCATCATCATGAAGAACAACACAATGCAATATATTATGGTGTGCACTGTTTCAGGGGCCAGAGGAACGTCATCGGG
>CM065705.1:611975-686975 GCA_017654935.2 Phymorhynchus buccinoides | reverse complement strand
CCATCATTAGCATGTCTCTCATCATCAACGTGTTACCATCATTAGCATGTCTCTCATCATCAACGTGTTACCATCATTAGCATGTCTGTCATCATCAACGTGTTGCCATCATTAGCATGTCTCTCATCATCAACGTGTTGCCATCATTAGCATGTCTCTCATCATCAACGTGTTACCATCATTAGCATGTCTCATCATCAACGTGTTACCATCATTAGCATGTCTCTCATCATCAACTTATTACCATCATTAGCATGTCTCTCATCATCAACTTGTTACCATCATTAGCATGTCTCATCATCAACTTGTTACCATCATTAGCATGTCTCTCATCATCAACTTGTTACCATCATTAGCATGTCTCATCATCAACGTGTTACCATCATTAGCATGTCTCTCATCATCAACTTGTTACCATCATTAGCATGTCTCTCATCATCGTGTTACCATCATTAGCATGTCTCTCATCATCAACGTGTTACCATCATTAGCATGTCTCTCATCATCAACGTGTTACCATCATTAGCATGTCTGTCATCATCAACGTGTTGCCATCATTAGCATGTCTCTCATCATCAACGTGTTACCATCATTAGCACGTCTCTCATCATCGTGTTACCATCATTAGCATGTCTCATCATCAACGTGTTACCATCATTAGCATGTCTCTCATCATCAACGTGTTACCATCATTAGCATGTCTCTCATCATCAACTTGTTACCATCATTAGCATGTCTCTCATCATCAACTTGTTACCATCATTAGCATGTCTCATCATCAACGTGTTACCATCATTAGCATGTCTCTCATCATCAACTTGTTACCATCATTAGCATGTGTCTCATCATCAACGTGTTACCATCATTAGCATGTCTCTCATCATCAACGTGTTACCATCATTAGCATGTCTCTCATCATCAACTTGTTACCATCATTAGCATGTCTCTCATCATCGTGTTACCATCATTAGCATGTCTCTCATCATCAACGTGTTACCATCATTAGCATGTCTCATCATCAACGTGTTACCATCATTAGCATGTCTGTCATCATCAACGTGTTGCCATCATTAGCATGTCTCTCATCATCAACGTGTTACCATCATTAGCATGTCTCTCATCATCGTGTTACCATCATTAGCATGTCTCATCATCAACGTGTTACCATCATTAGCATGTCTCATCATCAACGTGTTACCATCATTAGCATGTCTCTCATCATCAACTTGTTACCATCATTAGCATGTCTCATCATCAACTTGTTACCATCATTAGCATGTCTCTCATCATCAACTTGTTACCATCATTAGCATGTCTCATCAACGTGTTACCATCATTAGCATGTCTCATCATCAACTTGTTACCATCATTAGCATGTCTCATCATCACGTGTTACCATCATTAGCATGTCTCTCATCATCAACGTGTTGCCATCATTAGCATGTCTCTCATCATCAACGTGTTACCATCATTAGCATGTCTCTCATCATCGTGTTACCATCATTAGCATGTCTCATCATCAACGTGTTACCATCATTAGCATGTCTCTCATCATCAACGTGTTACCATCATTAGCATGTCTCTCATCATCAACTTGTTACCATCATTAGCATGTCTCTCATCATCAACTTGTTACCATCATTAGCATGTCTCATCATCAACGTGTTACCATCATTAGCATGTCTCTCATCATCAACTTGTTACCATCATTAGCATGTCTCTCATCATCAACTTGTTACCATCATTAGCATGTCTCTCATCATCATTCTGGCACCAAAGACGTTGGAGAAGGAAAACGTGAGTGACTGGGGTTGGTGTTAGCATGTCTCTCATCATCAACTTGTTACCATCATTAGCATGTCTCATCATCAACGTGTTACCATCATTAGCATGTCTCTCATCATCATTCTGGCACCAAAGACGTTGGAGAAGGAAAACGTGAGTGACTGGGGTTGGTGTTAGCATGTCTCTCATCATCAACTTGTTACCATCATTAGCATGTCTCATCATCAACGTGTTACCATCATTAGCATGTCTCTCATCATCATTCTGGCACCAAAGACGTTGGAGAAGGAAAACGTGAGTGACTGGGGTTGGTGTTAGCATGTCTCTCATCATCAACTTGTTACCATCATTAGCATGTCTCATCATCAACGTGTTACCATCATTAGCATGTCTCTCATCATCAACGTGTTACCATCATTAGCATGTCTCTCATCATCAACGTGTTACCATCATTAGCATGTCTCTCATCATCAACGTGTTACCATCATTAGCATGTCTCATCATCAACGTGTTACCATCATTAGCATGTCTCTCATCATCAACGTGTTACCATCATTAGCATGTCTCTCATCATCAACTTGTTACCATCATTAGCATGTCTCTCATCATCAACTTGTTACCATCATTAGCATGTCTCATCATCAACTTGTTACCATCATTAGCATGTCTCATCATCAACGTGTTACCATCATTAGCATGTCTCTCATCATCAACGTGTTACCATCATTAGCATGTCTCTCATCATCAACGTGTTACCATCATTAGCATGTCTCTCATCATCAACGTGTTACCATCATTAGCATGTCTCTCATCATCAACGTGTTACCATCATTAGCATGTCTCTCATCATCAACGTGTTGCCATCATTAGCATGTCTCTCATCATCAATGTGTTACCATCATTAGCATGTCTCTCATCATCGTGTTACCATCATTAGCATGTCTCTCATCATCAACGTGTTACCATCATTAGCATGTCTCTCATCATCAACGTGTTACCATCATTAGCATGTCTCATCATCAACGTGTTACCATCATTAGCATGTCTCTCATCATCAACGTGTTACCATCATTAGCATGTCTCATCATCAACGTGTTACCATCATTAGCATGTCTCTCATCATCAACGTGTTACCATCATTAGCATGTCTCTCATCATCAACATGTTACCATCATTAGCATGTCTCTCATCAACATGTTACCATCATTAGCATGTCTCTCATCATCAACATGTTACCATCATTAGCATGTCTCTCATCATCATGTTACCATCATTAGCATGTCTCTCATCATCAACGTGTTACCATCATTGTTGTTATTGTCATCAACGTTGTTACCCTCATTGTTATTATTGTCATCAACGGTGTTACCATCATTGTTGTTATTGTCATCAATGTTGTTACCATCATTGTTATTGTCATCAACAGTGTTACCATCATTGTTATTATTGTCATCAACGTTGTTACCATCATTGTTATTGTCATCAACGTGTTACCATCATTGTTATTGTCATCAACATTGTTACCATCATTGTTATTGTCATCAAGGTGTTACCATCATTGTTATTATTGTCATGAACGGTGTTACCATCATTGTTGTTATTGTCGTCAACGTTGTTACCATCATTGTTATTGTCATCAACGTTGTTACCTTCATTGTTATTATTGTCATCAACGTTGTTACCTTCATTGTTATTATTGTCATCGTTGTTACCATCATTGTTATTGTCATCAATGTTGTTACCATCATTGTTGTTATTGTCATCAACGTGTTACCATCATTGTTGTTATTGTAATCAACGTTGTTACCATCATTGTTATTATTGTCATCAACATTGTTACCATCATTGTTATTGTCATCAACGTTGTTGCCATCATTGTTATTGTCATCAACGTTGTTACCATCATTGTTGTTATTGTCATCAATGTTGTTACCATCATTGTTATTGTCATCATCGTTGTTACCATCATTGTTGTTATTGTCATCAATGTTGTTACCATCATTGTTATTGTCATCAACGTGTTACCATCATTGTTGTTATTGTCATCAACGTTGTTACCATCATTGTTATTATTGTCATCAACGTTGTTACCATCATTGTTGTTATTGTCATCAATGTTGTTACCATCATTGTTATTGTCATCAACGTTGTTACCATCATTGTTGTTATTGTCATCAATGTTGTTACCATCATTGTTATTGTCATCAACGTGTTACCATCATTGTTATTGTCATCAACAGTGTTACCATCATTGTTGTTATTGTCATCAAGGTGTTACCATCATTGTTGTTATTGTAATCAACGTTGTTACCATCATTGTTATTATTGTCATCAACAGTGTTACCATCATTGTTGTTATTGTCATCAACGTTGTTACCATCATTGTTGTTATTGTCATCAACATTGTTACCATCATTGTTATTGTCATCAACGTTGTTGCCATCATTGTTATTGTCATCAACGTTGTTACCATCATTGTTGTTATTGTCATCAATGTTTTTACCATCATTGTTATTGTCATCAACGTGTTACCATCATTGTTGTTATTGTCATCAACGTTGTTACCATCATTGTTATTATTGTCATCAACATTGTTACCATCATTGTTATTGTCATCAACGTTGTTGCCATCATTGTTATTGTCATCAACATTGTTACCATCATTGTTATTGTCATCAACGTTGTTACCATCATTGTTATTGTCATCAACATTGTTGCCATCATTGTTATTGTCATCAACGTGTTACCATCATTGTTATTGTCATCAACGTTGTTACCATCATTGTTATTATTGTCATCAACATTGTTACCATCATTGTTATTGTCATCAACATTGTTACCATCATTGTTATTGTCATCAACGTGTTACCATCATTGTTATTGTCATCAACATTGTTACCATCATTGTTATTGTCATCAACGTTGTTACCATCATTGTTATTGTCATCAACGTGTTACCATCATTGTTATTGTCATCAACGTTGTTACCTTCATTAGTCCGTCACCAAGACGGACTATTGCGATGGGCTGGTTTGTATTTTTTTTCTTTTTTTCTTCTTTCTGTCTGTTAAAGGATATCTCCAGAACCGCTTGACCAAATCGCGTCAAATTTTGTGTGAAGGTGTGCCTCCTTAATAGGAAGAGATCGGCGCAAACCATTTTGCCGTCGTGACCTTGACCTTGACGTACGACCTTGAAAACCGAAAATCTATTTTTAGCCATATCTCGGGCACCGATCAACATAGGATGTTGAAACTTGGTATGAAGGTGGTTTGGCTTATGCCCGTTCTGATGATGGCATACCGATCAAGGTCAAGGTCAAGGTCAAAAAGATCGCTGGAGCCTGAAAATCGGAGGGTCATTTTTTTCTCCTTCTGTCTGTCCCAAGGATATCTTTCGAACGGGTTGACAGAATCACGTCAAATTTTGTGTGCTGGTGTGTCACCATGAGAGGAAGGCATCCGCGCAAACCATATTGCCGTCGTGACCTTGACCTTGGTGTATGACCTTGAAAACCGAAAATCTTTCAGGGGCCATAACTCCCACACCGTTAGTGTTAGAGTCTTCAAATTTGGCATGAAGGTACTTTGGCTTATGCCCGTTCTGATGGTGGCATACCGATCAAGGTCAAGGTCACGGTCCGGGCGATCAGTAGGCCTTGAAAGTGGTAGGGGTCTACACATTGGGTTTTAAGCCATATTTTCCACATTGGTACTTGACAGAAGCGCTTCAGATTGTGTGTGGTACTGTATACCTTAGAGAAGAAAACATCCGAGCATAAATTATCACCATGCTGACCTTGACCTTGAAGTGTGACCTTGAAAACCGAAATTTCCTTCTTTGCGCTATATGTTTCTTCTTCAAGCTGTATCTCGTGAACTAGAAGACAGAATCGCTTCCAATTTTGTGTCAGGATGTGACACTCTACGGGGTGTCGCAAGTGCGTGGCATTGCTGGTGACGGACATGTCTGCCGCTCGGCGACGCCCTTGTTGTTATTGTCATCAACGGTGTTACCATCATTGTTATTATTGTCATCAACGTTGTTACCTTCATTGTTATTATTGTCATCAACGTTGTTACCATCATTGTTGTTATTGTCATCAACGTTGTTACCTTCATTGTTATTATTGTCATCAATGTTGTTACCATCATTGTTATTGTCATCAACAGTGTTACCATCATTGTTGTTATTGTCATCAACATTGTTACCATCATTGTTATTGTCATCAACAGTGTTACCATCATTGTTGTTATTGTCATCAACGTTGTTACCATCATTGTTGTTATTGTCATCAACGTTGTTACCATCATTGTTATTGTCATCAACAGTGTTACCATCATTGTTGTTATTGTCATCAACGTTGTTGCCATCATTGTTATTATTGTCATCAACGGTGTTACCATCATTGTTATTTTCATCAACGTTGTTACCATCATTGTTATTATTGTCATGAACAGTGTTACCATCATTGTTATTTTCATCAACGTTGTTACCATCATTGTTGTTATTGTCATCAACAGTGTTACCATCATTGTTATTGTCATCAACAGTGTTACCATCATTGTTGTTATTGTCATCAACAGTGTTACCATCATTGTTGTTATTGTCATCAACGGTGTTACCATCATTGTTGTTATTGTCATCAACAGTGTTACCATCATTGTTATTATTGTCATCAACAGTGTTACCATCATTGTTGTTATTGTCATCAATGGTGTTACCATCATTGTTATTATTGTCATCAACAGTGTTACCATCATTGTTATTATTGTCATCAACGGTGTTACCATCATTGTTGTTATTGTCATCAACAGTGTTACCATCATTGTTATTATTGTCATCAACATTGTTACCATCATTGTTATTGTCATCAATGTTGTTACCATCATTGTTGTTATTGTCATCAACGGTGTTACCTTCATTGTTATTTTTGTCATCAACGTTGTTACCATCATTGTTGTTATTGTCATCAACGGTGTTACCATCATTGTTGTTATTGTCATCAACGGTGTTACCATCATTGTTATTATTGTCATCGTTGTTACCATCATTGTTATTATTGTCATCAACGTTGTTACCATCATTGTTATTGTCATCAACGGTGTTACCATCATTGTTGTTATTGTCATCAACGTTGTTACCATCATTGTTGTTATTGTCATCAACGTTGTTACCATCATTGTTATTGTCATCAACGGTGTTACCATCATTGTTGTTATTGTCATCAACGTTGTTACCATCATTGTTATTATTGTCATCGTTGTTACCATCATTGTTATTATTGTCATCAACGTTGTTACCATCATTGTTATTGTCATCAAGGTGTTACCATCATTGTTATTGTCATCAACGTTGTTACCATCATTGTTGTTATTGTCATCAACAGTGTTACCATCATTGTTGTTATTGTCATCAACGGTGTTACCATCATTGTTGTTATTGTCATCAACGTTGTTACCATCATTGTTGTTATTGTCATCAACGTTGTTACCATCATTGTTATTGTCATCAACGTTGTTACCATCATTGTTGTTATTGTCATCAAAGGTGTTACCATCATTGTTGTTATTGTCATCAACGTTGTTACCATCATTGTTGTTATTGTCATCAACGTTGTTACCATCATTGTTATTGTCATCAACAGTGTTACCATCATTGTTGTTATTGTCATCAACGTTGTTACCCTCATTGTTATTATTGTCATCAACAGTGTTACCATCATTGTTATTGTCATCAACGATGTTACCATCATTGTTGTTATTGTCATCAACAGTGTTACCATCGTTGTTATTGTCATCAACGGTGTTACCATCATTGTTGTTATTGTCATCAACGGTGTTACCATCATTGTTGTTATTGTCATCAACGGTGTTACCATCATTGTTGTTATTGTTATCAACGGTGTTACCATCATTGTTATTGTCATCAACATTGTTACCATCATTGTTATTGTCATCAACGTTGTTACCATCATTGTTGTTATTGTCATCAACGTTGTTACCATCATTGTTATTGTCATCAACGGTGTTACCATCATTGTTGTTATTGTCATCAACGTTGTTACCATCATTGTTGTTATTGTCATGAGCGTGTTATCATCATTGTTGTTATTGTCATCAACGTTGTTACCATCATTGTTGTTATTGTCGTCAACAGTGTTACCATCATTGTTATTATTGTCATCAACGTTACCTTCATTGTTATTGTCATCCACAGTGTTACCATCATTGTTGTTATTGTCATCCGCGTGTTACCATCGTTGTTGTTATTGTCATCAACAGTGTTACCATCATTGTTGTTATTGTCATCAGCGTGTTACCATCATTGTTGTTATTGTCATTAACGTTGTTACCATCATTGTTGTTATTGTCGTCAACAGTGTTACCCTCATTGTTATTGCCATCAACGTTGTTACCTTCATTGTTGTTATTGTCGTCAACATTGTTGTCATTTTTATCATTTTGTCATCATAACCGTGGTTGTCATCATTATGTCCTCATCATCATCCATTATCTACAGCTTCACATTCATCATTATCTTCATCTTTATGGGCATCTAACTACATTATCATCATCAACACTTTTTATTATTATATTTTAAACGCCACTCTTTTTGAGGGGTCTGGGTGGGGATGGGGGTGGACTTGGGGAAACCAAGCTATTATTTTTGTTCACCTTCCCCTAACCTGACATGTTGTGTGTCCTCTGGCCACCTTCCCCTAACCTGACACCATGTTGTGTGTCCTCTGGCCACCTTCCCCTAACCTGACACCATGTTGTGTGTCCTCTGGCCACCTTCCCCTAACCTGACACCATGTTGTGTGTCCTCTGGCCACCTTCCCCTAACCTGACACCATGTGTGTCCTCTGGCCACCTTCCCCTAACCTGACACCATGTGTGTCCTCTGGCCACCTTCCCCTAACCTGACACCATGTTGTGTGTCCTCTGGCCACCTTCCCCTAACCTGACACCATGTTGTGTGTCCTCTGGCCACCTTCCCCTAACCTGACACCATGTGTGTCCTCTGGCCACCTTCCCCTAACCTGACACCATGTTGTGTGTCCTCTGGCCACCTTCCCCTAACCTGACACCATGTGTGTCCTCTGGCCACATTCCCCTAACCTGACACCATGTTGTGTGTCCTCTGGCCACCTTCCCCTAACCTGACACCATGTGTGTCCTCTGGCCACCTTCCCCTAACCTGACACCATGTTGTGTGTCCTCTGGCCACCTTCCCCTAACCTGACACCATGTGTGTCCTCTGGCCACCTTCCCCTAACCTGACACCATGTTGTGTGTCCTCTGGCCACCTTCCCCTAACCTGACACCATGTTGTGTGTCCTCTGGCCACCTTCCCCTAACCTGACACCATGTGTGTCCTCTGGCCACCTTCCCCTAACCTGACACCATGTGTGTCCTCTGGCCACCTTCCCCTAACCTGACACCATGTGTGTCCTCTGGCCACCTTCCCCTAACCTGACACCATGTGTGTCCTCTGGCCACATTCCCCTAACCTGACACCATGTTGTGTGTCCTCTGGCCACCTTCCCCTAACCTGACACCATGTTGTGTGTCCTCTGGCCACATTCCCCTAACCTGACACCATGTTGTGTGTCCTCTGGCCACCTTCCCCTAACCTGACACCATGTTGTGTGTCCTCTGGCCACCTTCCCCTAACCTGACACCATGTTGTGTGTCCTCTGGCCACCTTCCCCTAACCTGACACCATGTTGTGTGTCCTCTGGCCACCTTCCCCTAACCTGACACCATGTTGTGTGTCCTCTGGCCACCTTCCCCTAACCTGACACCATGTGTGTCCTCTGGCCACATTCCCCTAACCTGACACCATGTTGTGTGTCCTCTGGCCACCTTCCCCTAACCTGACACCATGTTGTGTGTCCTCTGGCCACATTCCCCTAACCTGGCACCATGTTGTGTGTCCTCTGGCCACATTCCCCTAACCTGACACCATGTTGTGTGTCCTCTGGCCACCTTCCCCTAACCTGACACCATGTTGTGTGTCCTCTGGCCACCTTCCCCTAACCTGACACCATGTGTGTCCTCTGGCCACCTTCCCCTAACCTGACACCATGTGTGTCCACTGGCCACCTTCCCCTAACCTGACACCATGTTGTGTGTCCTCTGGCCACCTTCCCCTAACCTGACACCATGTTGTGTGTCCTCTGGCCACCTTCCCCTAACCTGACACCATGTTGTGTGTCCTCTGGCCACATTCCCCTAACCTGACACCATGTTGTGTGTCCTCTGGCCACCTTCCCCTAACCTGACACCATGTGTGTCCTCTGGCCACATTCCCCTAACCTGACACCATGTGTGTCCACTGGCCACCTTCCCCTAACCTGACACCATGTGTGTCCTCTGGCCACCTTCCCCTAACCTGATGCCATGTTGTGTGTCCTCTGGCCACATTCCCCTAACCTGACACCATGTGTGTCCACTGGCCACCTTCCCCTAACCTGACACCATGTGTGTCCTCTGGCCACCTTCCCCTAACCTGATGCCATGTTGTGTGTCCTCTGGCCACCTTCCCCTAACCTGACACCATGTGTGTCCTCTGGCCACCTTCCCCTAACCTGACACCATGTTATGTGTCCTCTGGCCACATTCCCCTAACCTGATGCCATGTTGTCTGTCCTCTCTGATCTGGCCACCTTCCCCTAACCTGGCACCATGTTGTGTGTCCTCTGGCCACATTCCCCTAACCTGACACCATGTTGTCTGTCCTCTCTGATCTGGCCACCTTCCCCTAACCTGGCACCATGTTGTCTGTCCTCTGGCCACATTCCCCTAACCTGACACCATGTTGTCTGTCCTCTCTGATCTGGCCACCTTCCCCTAACCTGACACCATGTTGTCTGTCCTCTCTGATCTGGCCACCTTCCCCTAACCTGACACCATGTTGTGTGTCCTCTCTGATCTGGCCACCTTCCCCTAACCTGACACCATGTTGTGTGTCCTCTCTGATCTGGTCACCTTCCCCTAACCTGACATCATGTTGTGTGTCCTCTGTCCACCTTCCCCATACCTGACACCATGTTGTGTGTCCTCTCTGATCTGGCCACCTTCCCCTTCCCCTAACCTCACACCATGTTGTGTGTCCTCTGGCCACCTTCCCCTAACCTGATGCCATGTTGTGTGTCCTCTCTGATCTGGCCACCTTCCCCTAACCTGGCACCATGTTGTGTCCTCTCTGATCTGGCCACCTTCCCCTAACCTGACACCATGTTGTGTGTCCTCTGATCTGGCCACCTTCCCCTAACCTGGCACCATGTTGTGTGTCCTCTGATCTGGCCACCTTCCCCTAACCTGACACCATGTTGTGTGTCCTCTGGCCACCTTCCCCTAACCTGTCACCATGTTGTGTGTCCTCTGGCCACCTTCCCCTAACCTGACACCATGTTGTGTGTCCTCTGGCCACCTTCCCCTAACCTGTCACCATGTTGTGTGTCCTCTGGCCACCTTCCCCTAACCTGGCACCATGTTGTGTGTCCTCTGGCCACCTTCCCCTAACCTGACACCATGTTGTGTGTCCTCTCTGATCTGGCCACCTTCCCCTAACCTGACACCATGTGTGTCCTCTGGCCACCTTCCCCTAACCTGACACCATGTTGTGTGTCCTCTCTGATCTGGCCACCTTCCCCTAACCTGACACCATGTTGTGTGTCTCTGATCTGGCCACCTTCCCCTAACCTGGCACCATGTTGTGTGTCCTCTGGCCACATTCCCCTAACCTGGCACCATGTTGTGTCCTCTCTGATCTGGCCACCTTCCCCTAACCTGACACCATGTTGTGTGTCCTCTGATCTGGCCACCTTCCCCTAACCTGTCACCATGTTGTGTGTCCTCTGGCCACCTTCCCCTAACCTGACACCATGTTGTGTGTCCTCTCTGATCTGGCCACTGGCCACTTCCCCTAACCTGACACCATGTTGTGTGTCCTCTGGCCACCTTCCCCTAACCTGACACCATGTTGTGTGTCCTCTCTGATCTGGCCACCTTCCCCTAACCTGGCACCATGTTGTGTGTCCTCTCTGATCTGGCCACCTTCCCCTAACCTGGCACCATGTTGTGTGTCCTCTCTGATCTGGCCACCTTCCCCTAACCTGTCACCATGTTGTGTGTCCTCTGGCCACCTTCCCCTAACCTGGCACCATGTTGTGTGTCCTCTCTGATCTGGCCACCTTCCCCTAACCTGACACCATGTTGTGTGTCCTCTCTGATCTGGCCACCTTCCCCTAACCTGGCACCATGTTGTGTGTCCTCTGGCCACCTTCCCCTAACCTGACACCATGTTGTGTGTCTCTGATCTGGCCACCTTCCCCTAACCTGACACCATGTTGTGTGTCCTCTCTGATCTGGCCACCTTCCCCTAACCTGACACCATGTTGTGTGTCCTCTGGCCACCTTCCCCTAACCTGACACCATGTTGTGTGTCCTCTCTGATCTGGCCACCTTCCCCTAACCTGGCACCATGTTGTGTGTCCTCTGGCCACCTTCCCCTAACCTGACACCATGTTGTGTGTCCTCTCTGATCTGGCCACCTTCCCCTAACCTGACACCATGTTGTGTGTCCTCTGATCTGGCCACCTTCCCCTAACCTGACACCATGTGTGTCCTCTGGCCACCTTCCCCTAACCTGACACCATGTGTGTCCTCTGGCCACATTCCCCTAACCTGACACCATGTTGTGTGTCCTCTCTGATCTGGCCACCTTCCCCTAACCTGACATGTTGTTGTGTGTCCTCTCTGATCTGGCCACCTTCCCCTAAACTTACACCAAACATGTTGTCGTTGTGTGTCCTCTGGCCACCTTCCCCTAACCTGACATGTTGTGTGTCCTCTCTGATCTGGCCACCTTCCGCTAACCTGACATGTTGTTGTGTGTCCTCTCTGATCTGGCCACCTTCCCCTAACACCAAACATGTTGTGTGTCCTCTGGCCACCTTCCCCTAACCTTACACCCATGTTGTGTGTCCTCTGGCCACCTTCCCCTAACCTGACACCATGTTGTGTGTCCTCTCTGATCTGGCCACCTTCCCCTAACCTGACATGTTGTTGTGTGTCCTCTCTGATCTGGCCACCTTCCCCTAACCTGACATGTTGTTGTGTGTCCTCTCTGATCTGGCCACCTTCCCCTAAACTTACACCAAACATGTTGTCGTTGTGTGTCCTCTGGCTGACATGTTGTGTGTCCTCTCTGTTTGGCCACCTTCCGCTAACCTGACATGTTGTGTGTCCTCTCTGATCTGGCCACCTTCCTAACCTAACTGTTCTGGCCACTAACCTGACTTGTTGTGTGTCCTCTCTGATCTGGCCACCTTCCCCTAAACTTACACCAAACATGTTGTCGTTGTGTGTCCTCTGGCAGGCTGAAGAAAGGCCCACTGGGGAATCGAACTCAGGAGCGAAGAAGAGCGGCTCTCGCACACCGCTGTCCCCTCTGCCTCAGGAAAAGGTACAGTTGGCCTCGCCCGCCGGACCACTGGCTTTCTCCTTCCTTTGTCTGTCCGTCTATCTGTCCGCCTGTCTGTCTGCCTGTCCACCTGTCTGTCACTTATCAAGGAAAGTGTCTTTACAGCTCTGTATGTCTGCCTGTCAAGTCAAGTCAAGTCAAAATGATCTTTATTGACGATAAAAGAGTAAGCTTGATAAAGCTTTTTTACATCCTGTATGTCTGTCTGTGTGTCTGCCTGTCCACCTGTCTGTCCACCTGTCTCCGCCTGTATGTCCGTCTGTCTGTCCGCCTGTATGTCTGTCCGCCTGTATGTCTGTCTGTGTGTCTGTCCGCCTGTATGTCCGTCTCTCTGTCCGCCTGTATGTTCGTAGACCTGCCAACCTTTCCGCTTTGAGCAGAATTTCTTCCGCCCTTCTGCTCAAGTCCATAAAATTCCGCTTTCAAAAGTTAAAAAAAAAAGTTTTGAACACACAAATTCATCGTCTTATATACAGAGCAGCACAGCTGCTGTGCGTATAGCCGACCTTCCAGTTTCTGTTTGCGCACTTCCGTCAAGATGGCGATTGGCACATTGATGTGATTGGGGATAAAAGAAAGAGAATAGACCAATATTTCTGCCAAGATTACATGGAAAAGTATCTGTGCATTCAGAGATCCAGAAAGTGCAGCATGCTTGATGTGCATTGTGCTCACTATGTACACTTAAAAGTCTCCTATGGAGGGTGTCAAGACATCAAATGCCACATTGCTTCTCATCGTCTTATCGAAACTGCAAACTCCCAGACTTCGTCTTCCACCGTTACCGACTTTTTCAAGCCAACGGAAGGAAAGGAGAACAAAGATGAACTTTGAATTGATTCAGTATCTTACTTCCAAGTCTTATTATTTAAGTCATCTATGGCACCAACCGTCTTGGTCTGCCCAAATAAAAAGGGCAGAGGAACAAACCAAAAGCGTCTATTGTGCTAGGAATAGTTGTGACATTTCCAGACAAGACTTGTTTTAAACAAGACAAGTTCACAAGGATGAAAATTGCTTGCTTCAAATTATGTTTACGCGCGAAAGGTAAGATGCCGCGTCAAAATTCCTCTTAGCTCCCAAAAATTCCTCTTTCCTGCTACAAATATTCCTCTTTGGTCTGTTAGGGGGTTGGCAGGTCTGTCCGTCTGTCTGTATGTCCGTCTGTCTCAGTCTGTCTGTCCGTCTGTCTGTCACTTATGATGGAAAAGTGTCTTTACAGCTCTGTCTGTCTGTCTGTGTGCACCTGGAACTGTCTTCTGGCCTTTCTCTCTGTCTGTGTTTCTGTTGGTCTCTCTCTCTCTGAATCTCTCTATCTCTCTGAATCTCTCTCTCTCTCTCTCTGAATCTCTCTATCTCTCTGAATCTCTCTCTCTCTCTCTCTCTCTCTCTCTCTCTCTCTCTCTCTCTCTCTCTCTCTCTCTCTCTCTCTCTCTTTGAATCTCTCTCTCTCTCTTTCTCTGAATCTCTCTCTCTCTCTCTCTCTCTCTCTCTCTCTCTCTCTCTCTCTCTCTCTCTCTCTCTCTCTCTCTCTGAGTCTGAATCTCTCTCTCTCTCTCTCTCTCTCTCTCTCTCTCTCTCTCTCTCTCTCTCTCTCTCTCTGAATCTCTCTCTCTCTCTCTTCTCTCTGAATCTCTCTCTCTCTCTCTCTCTCTCTCTCTCTCTCTCTCTCTCTCTCTCTCTCTCTCTCTCTCTCTCTCTCTCTCTCTCTGAATCTCTCTCTCTTTCTCTGAATCTCTCTCTCTCTCTCTCTCTCCCTCTCTCTCTCTCTCTCTCTCTCTCTCTCTGTGTCTTTGTCTTTCTTTTTCTCTGAATGTCTTTCTCTCTGTGTCTCTTTGTTTCTCTCTTTCTCTCTCTGTGTCATCATACCATTCTTTCAATATGTTTGTGTTCATTAGCTGCCAATCGCTAATGAAATAAAACAAGGTTCTGTGTCATCATACCAGAATGAATGAATGAATCTTTAATTTAATGTCTTTTCACATAGATCGTGATTTTAGACAGCATGCAAAAAAAATATTTTTTTTTTTTTGGGGGGAAAAGAAGGTAAAATAACATGCATAAGAACGACATATTAAAAAAAGTAAAGAAAACCTCTACAGTAGTCTTCCAATAGTTGAGGACAGCATTGCTTTTGCAATTACAGTAATGTCAATTTCTGCGTCATTTAAAATATCCTTGGTATTATCATACTTACGAAAAAAAGTCCATATTGATCATTCGATATTTAGAGAGCAATACTGGACATTCTAATAGTAAGTGATGAATTGATCATTTATCACTACAAAGACAGTTAGTTTTTAAGTATTTAGTTTTCCATGAATTGAGTCGTATCTTGTACACTAAACTAACTATCGATCTACTGTGCATAAAAATGTTAGATCTAAAGTCAGATGAGTTGATGTAAGTAGATTTTTCCAATAAACAGTAAATTTCATGTGTTGATAATGCCAGTTTCTCATTAGAAACCAAGTTAGAGTTATTAAAAGCCCCTCTTTTGGCAGCTCTATCAGCAACTTTATTCCCAAAGAGTCCACAATGAGATGGCATCCAGCAAAAATCAATACCAATACCTTTTGCAACAATACAATGAATCAACTGTTTAATTTCAAAGACAATGTCGTTACGAGTTTTATTGTTACTTTGCTTTAGAGTTTGTAAAACTGATTTTGAATCCACACAAACTAAAATGTTATAAATTGAATATGGTAGATCATAAACAAATTCTAAAGCTCGCATTATTGCATATAATTCAGAAGTAAATATCAGGGCTCCCCATTCTGTGCGTCCAATGTGCGTGACAGACGCATTAAAACTTCGTACTGGGGGTGAAACGACGCACTATAATTACTACTCGAGGGTTATGAGACGCACTATAAATCTGCCGAGTGCGTGACAGACCTGGTTACTCTACGATTTTGGCGTAGCATGCTACGAAATTAGGGTGTCTGCTATGCAGCTACGACTCGAAATAGCAAACTCGAGCGAGCGTTGTCAAGGACACAGATCCGTTCAGTTTGAGGCACCCGATGCGTTCCTTCGAGTCAGCTTCGAAGCTGCTTTGCAGTTGGCACGCACAAGTTGAGAGAAAGTTTGCTTCAGTTCTTGTGAGGAAAAAAATGGATTGCGGTGCACAGCAAAAGCGAAAAAGACACGAAACGGACGACGAATCAGAGGTGGAAGAAGTAGAATCAGAAAATGAAGCTAAAAAGACCAAGCCAACTAGAACAGCAACTCCGAGGACTGCGAACCAGAAATATCTGTCGAGCTACCATCGGGAGTTTCTATGCATCATAGCATCGAAGAGGGGGGTGGGGAGCATCACGCTTTTTGCACGGTGTGCAAAAATGATTTTACTGTCGGTGACGCTGGTTTGGCTGACTGCGCTAAACACTGTAAGGGGCGCACAAAGATCTGGTGAGCGTTTTGAAAGGAAGCAGTAACTTCCTTCAGAACTTCATTGAGAAGAAGAAAGAAGAGTGGAAGCAAGGTCTGCAAAATGACGTCACCAGGGCCGAAGCCATGATGTGCATGCTGATAGCGCGGTCCAACTTGCCACTTTCATCAGCTCACAAAGGTGAAGGTCAGGTCATGACAGTACTTGATCATTCTAGACTGGTTGATTTTTCACCCTCTATAAGTTCACCCTGGGGGTGAAGAGACCCTCTATAGCTGCTTCCTGGGGGTGAAAATACCCTCTATGGTCAAGCAAAATGGGGAGCCCTGAAATATTGAAATGCCTTTGCCTAAATAGTATGACTTTTCTATTCTAAGTGATGGAATAACAACACCTGCTCCACTGTCTGACGTTTCTAAGACTGAACCATCAGTGTAAATTTTTAGATGATTTGAATATTTTGAATCTAAATGAAGTCGAACGTCAGAAACTAATTGATTAACTTCTTCATCTTTTTTGTAACTAGTATATTCTATATCAAATTGTGCCTTTCTTTGTTCTGTCTCTGAGTTTGTGAATATTTCCTCCTTTATATTGTTGTCAATAGAGAGACCTCTTACTATATATTTTGAGGCAGATAACTTTCTATATTCAGCTAATGACATTATATTGCTCTCTTTATATGTTCTAAGAGTGTTAGAGTGCATAGGAATACCAAGTGCTAGTTTAATAGCTTTACTGTCTATGCTTGGTAACTTATTCATCATACCATTCTTTCAATATGTTTGTGTTCATTAGCCAGCATTCACTAACGAATTAAAACAAGGTGTGTTCTGTGTCATCATACCATTCTTTCAATATGTTTGTGTTCATTAGCCAGCATTCACTAACGAATTAAAACAAGGTGTGTTCTGTGTTATCATACCATTATTTCAATATGTTTGTGTTCATTAGCCAGCATTCACTAACGAATTAAAACAAGGTGTGTTCTGTGTCATCATTATACCATTCTTTCAATATGTTTGTGTTCATTAGCCAGCATTCACTAACGGAAAAAAACAAGGTGTGTTCTGTGTCATCATTATACCATTCTTTCAATATGTTTGTGTTCATTAGCCAGCATTCACTAACAAAATAAAACAAGGTGTGTTCTGTTCAAGAGCGGCCTTTCTTAGTTTCTATGCTATATATGTTGTTTACATCTTAGTTGCTAGATATCATTGTTGTTTACATCTTAGTTTCTATATATGTTGTTTACATCTTAGTTGAGCACTATATATATATATGTTGTTTACATCTTAGTTTCTATATATGTTGTTTACATCTTAGTTGCTATATATGTTGTTTACATCTTAGTTTCTATATATGTTATTTACATTTTGATCTGTAAAATGATCATCAAAATGTAAAAAATGATGATTCATGTATGATGATCGTTAAATTTGATAAATTATTATGCATGTTTCCCAGACTTCCCACACAGCGTCGCCACGACGATCGTCGAAAACCAGACAGCCGCTGTCGCCACCTCCGTTGCCTAGCAACAACAGCCAACCCAAGGGGACGCAACAAAAAAGTGAGACGATGATGACCAAAACGATGACGGCGGAAAAGGAGGACAGGGGACGAAAGAAGGAGAAAGGCCATGAGTTAAACGGACGATCGACGCAAAAGACGATTTGGAAAGTTGGCGATAAAAATGGAGCTGGGAGCAAGTCAGCGCTGCAGGTGAGGAGTTGTGTGTGTTGGTGTACATGTGTGAAAGTTGGCGATAAAAATGGAGCTGGGAGCAAGTCAGCGCTGCAGGTGAGGAGTTGTGTGTGTTGGTGTACATGTGTGAAAGTTGGCGATAAAAATGGAGCTGGGAGCAAGTCAGCGCTGCAGGTGAGGAGTTGTGTGTGTTGGTGTACATGTGTGAAAGTTGGCGATAAAAATGGAGCTGGGAGCAAGTCAGCGCTGCAGCAGGTGAGGACGGGGGGGGGGGGAGGGGGGGTTGGCAATTGTTGGTGTACATGTGTGAAAGTTGGCGATAAAAATGGAGCTGGGAGCAAGTCAGCGCTGCAGTGTGAGGACGAGGAGGGGGGGGGGGGGGGGGGGGGGGGGGGGGGGGGTTGGCAATTGTGTGTGTTGGTGTACATGTGTGAAAGTTGGCGATAAAAATGGAGCTGGGAGCAAGTCAGCGCTGCAGGTGAGGACGAGGAGGGGGGGGGGGGGAGGGGGGGTTGGCAATTGTGTGTGTTGGTGTACATGTGTGAAAGTTGGCGATAAAAATGGAGCTGGGAGCAAGTCAGCGCTGCAGCAGGTGAGGACGAGGGGGGGGGAGGGAGGGTTGGCAATTGTGTGTGTTGGTGTACATGTGTGAAAGTTGGCGATAAAAATGGAGCTGGGAGCAAGTCAGCGCTGCAGCAGGTGAGGACGAGGAGGGGGGGGGGGGAGGGGGGGTTGGCAATTGTGTGTGTTGGTGTACATGTGTGTGTGTGTGTTGTGTGCATATGTGTGTGTGTTGGTGTACATGTGTGTGTGTGTTGGTGTGCATATGTGTGTGTTGGTGTACATGTGTGTGTGTTGGTGTGCATATGTGTGTGTGTTGGTGTACATGTGTGTGTGTTGGTGTACATGTGTGTGTGTTGGTGTGCATATGTGTGTGTTGGTGTACATGTGTTGTGTGTGCATGTGTGTGTGTTGGTGTACATGTGTGTGTGTTGGTGTGCATATGTGTGTGTGTGTTGGTGTACATGTGTGTGTTGGTGTACATGTGTGTGTGTTGGTGTGCATATGTGTGTGTTGGTGTGCATGTGTGTGTGTTGGTGTACATGTGTGTGTGTTGGTGTACATGTGTGTGTGTGTTGGTGTACATGTGTGTGTGTTGGTGTACATGTCAGTGTGTGTTGGTGTACATGTGTGTGTGTGTTGGTGTACATGTGTGTGTGTGTTGGTGTACATGTGTGTGTGTTGGTGTACATGTCAGTGTGTGTTGGTGTACATGTGTGTGTGTGTTGGTGTACATGTGTGTGTGTGTTGGTGTGTTGGTGTTGTGTGTGTGTGTTGGTGTACATGTGTGTGTGTGTTGGTGTACATGTGTGTGTGTGTTGGTGTACATGTGTGTGTGTGTTGGTGTACATGTGTGTGTGTGTTGGTGTACATGTGTGTGTGTTGGTGTACATGTGTGTGTGTGTTGGTGTACATGTGTGTGTGTGTTGGTGTACATGTGTGTGTGTGTTGGTATACATGTGTGTGTGTTGGTGTACATGTGTGTGTGTTGGTGTACATGTGTGTGTGTTGGTGTACATGTGTGTGTGTGTGTTGGTGTACATGTCAGTGTGTGTTGGTGTACATGTGTGTGTGTATTGGTGTACATGTGTGTGTGTGTTGGTGTACATGTGTGTGTTGGTATACATGTGTGTGTGTTGGTGTACATGTGTGTGTGTGTTGGTGTGCATTTATATGTGTGTGTGTTGGTGTGCATTTATATGTGTGTGTGTATGTTGGTGTGCATATGGATAGGATAGCAATCAAATTGATTATTATTGGCTCTTGCAGCTAGTTGGGCTTATTCTTTTGTGAAGAACAAACTCCCAAATAGAGGCTCAGGGTGGCTAATTCGGCTGTCTTTTGAGAAAGATGGACTCACTACAATGGATATTATTAATCAAATTTTGTTCAGGGGGTGGGCCGCGGGTTGTTGAAAATCTAGTTTTCCTTTTTTTTTCTTTGGTCCAATCCCACCCCTGGTGTTGAGGGATGCTTGAACAGCAAACAAACCCCAGTCCGACAGTAACCAAGGTAACGAAGAGCCCAGGACGAGTTGAAGCAGGTAAAAGGTTATCAGAGTGGAATTGACAACAAAAAATGAATAAATAAACGAAACAAAAACTGTTGTCTCAGAATGAAGATGAATCAACCATAAGTGCAATACCAGTTAAAAAAGAAGAAGACAAACAAAACAGTACGAATTACGATGTTGTATTGCTTACTGTTGGTGTGGTTGCCGGTGTTGGTTATTTGTCTTATAAATTATATAAAACACACATGCAACCAAAACTAGAAAAACGAGTAGAAGTACAAACAAAACAATCAGAAAAAGCAGCAAACAAACAAGAAAGCCAAAAACCAAAAAGCTTAAAACCTGAGAGCGATCCATTTTTAATGCAATAAATTATTGTTTTAGAACTTAATAAAAAACTTACCAATAACTTAAGTAAGTAACTTTGTTTTCCTAAAAAATAAAAATAAAAAAAATAAAAAAGTAAAGAATTTTTTAGGAATGTAAAGAATTCTGTGCATTTTCTTCAAATCCGAAGAATTCTATGCATTTCCTTCTTACACTCTACTTGACGTTATCGGAATTCCCCTGTAGCTTAAATACAAGTTGGCAGTACTCCAGTATAGTCAGAGGCGACGACGGTTATCTGATCTCTTAATTACGGTGGAAAGCCTAGACCGGTTCATAGTAGTAGAATAGATCCCCTTTAAGAATAAGGCTACAGACAGAATAAATGTTTGTGAAAAAAGAATAAAATCATCTCAATATTTTAACAAAGAATTTCCTTCTTTTTTTCTTTTTTTTCCATTAAAAAACAATTAAATCACGCTGTTTTCGAGAGTAAAAACAACTAAATCGCACTGTTTTCGAGGATAAAAAACGCAAGAAAACGATTAAATCACGCCTTTTTGAGGGTTAAAAAACATTTTTAAAAAAGGTGTGATTTTAGCCGTTTTTTTAATAAATAGAGGAGCAAAACCGATACTGAGCCAGAAGCCCCTTTCATACGTTCTCTGGCTCTGTATTGTGAGAAAGATGGACTCACTACAATGGATATTAAAGGACAGGCTTGCATTGTGGGCTCCTGCAGCTAGTTCGGCTCTGTATTATGAGAAAGATGGACTCACTACAATGGACAGTAAAGGACAGGCTTGCATTGTGGGCTCCTGCAGCTAGTTCGGCTCTGTATTGTGAGAAAGATGGACTCACTACAATGGACAGTGAAGGACAGGCTTGCATTGTGGGCTCCTGCAGCTAGTTCGGCTCTGTCTTTTGAGAAAGATTGACTCACTACAATGGATAGTAAAGGACAGGCTTGCATTGTGGGCTCCTGCAGCTAGTTCGGCTGTCTTTTGAGAAAGATTGACTCACTACAATGGACAGTGAAGGACAGGCTTCCAGTGTGGACTCCTGCAGCTAGTTCGGCTCTGTCTTTTGAGAAAGATGGACTCGCTACAATGGACAGTGAAGGACAGGCTTCCAGTGTGGACTCCTGCAGCTAGTTCGGCTCTGTCTTTTGAGAAAGATGGACTCGCTACAATGGATAGTAAAGGACAGGCTTGCATTGTGGGCTCCTGCAGCTAGTTCGGCTGTCTTTTGAGAAAGATTGACTCACTACAATGGACAGTGAAGGACAGGCTTCCAGTGTGGACTCCTGCAGCTAGTTCGGCTCTGTCTTTTGAGAAAGATGGACTCGCTACAATGGATGGTGAAGGACAGGCTTGCATTGTGGGCTCCTGCAGCTAGTTCGGTTTGGTCTTTTGTGAAAGATTGCCCCAAACAAAGTTGATAATGAAAACTAGACATTCCATTAAAAGTAGATTTGTAAATTAATAGGGAATACAGAGATCCACGCCTGGGGAAGAGGGGGGGGGGGGGGGGGTGCAGTGGGGTGATCTTTTCTTTTCTTTTTTTAAATTTTCATATATATTTTTACTATAAAAAGCGCCTTATTACACACACCACAAATTTGGCACAACATTCAGATGTTATTATACTTTATTAGTCATATAAGGTAAATGCGATACTGGGAACAAAAGTATTGCCTTATACTTGAAAATAAAGAAAAAATAAAGAAGAAAAAAAAAAATAACCACAGGGACTCTCATTCAAAAAACACAAAGTTCAAAACGGTAGGTTTCTGTCCCTTTTATTTGAAAAAAAGCACAGACGTTTCGAGACTAACTCCGTTTTCAATGTGTGCATATGTGTGTATATATATGCGTGTGTGTGCGTATCTACTATGTGTGTGCATGCATATAAGACTGTGTGCATATCTACTATGTGTGTGCATGCATATAAGACTGTGCAGTTATTATTGCCATTTTGTTCTCATTTTGTTCTGCTTTTCACTGTTTTAATTGTAGCATTGAATTGAACTCAGTAATGTCCATTTTGTTTTGCTTTTCACTGTTTTAATTGTAGCATTGAATTGAACTCAGTAATGTCCATTTTGTTCTGCTTTTCACTGTTTTAATTGTAGCATTGAATTGAACTCAGTAATGTCCATTTTGTTCTGCTTTTCACTGTTTTAATTGTAGCATTGAATTGAACTCAGTAATGTCCATTTTGTTTTGCTTTTCACTGTTTTAATTGTAGCATTGAATTGAACTCAGTAATGTCCATTTTGTTCTGCTTTTCACTGTTTTAATTGTAGCATTGAATTGAACTCAGTAATGTCCATTTTGTTTTGCTTTTCACTGTTTTAATTGTAGCATTGAATTGAACTCAGTAATGTCCATTTTGTTCTGCTTTTCACTGTTTTAATTGTAGCATTGAATTGAACTCAGTAATGTCCATTTTGTTCTGCTTTTCACTGTTTTAATTGTAGCATTGAATTGAACTCAGTAATGTCCATTTTGTTCTGCTTTTCACTGTTTTAATTGTAGCATTGAATTGAACTCAGTAATGTCCATTTTGTTCTGCTTTTCACTGTTTTAATTGTAGCATTGAATTGAACTCAGTAATGTCCATTTTGTTCTGCTTTTCACTGTTTTAATTGTAGCATTGAATTGAACTCAGTAATGTCCATTTTGTTCTGCTTTTCACTGTTTTAATTGTAGCATTGAATTGAACTCAGTAATGTCCATTTTGTTCTGCTTTTCACTGTTTTAATTGTAGCATTGAATTGAACTCAGTAATGTCCATTTTGTTCTGCTTTTCACTGTTTTAATTGTAGCATTGAATTGAACTCAGTAATGTCCATTTTGTTCTGCTTTTCACTGTTTTAATTGTAGCATTGAATTGAACTCAGTAATGTCCATTTTGTTCTGCTTTTCACTGTTTTAATTGTAGCATTGAATTGAACTCAGTAATGTCCATTTTGTTCTGCTTTTCACTGTTTTAATTGTAGCATTGAATTGAACTCAGTAATGTCCATTTTGTTCTGCTTTTCACTGTTTTAATTGTAGCATTGAATTGAACTCAGTAATGTCCATTTTGTTTTGCTTTTCACTGTTTTAATTGTAGCATTGAATTGAACTCAGTAATGTCCATTTTGTTCTGCTTTTCACTGTTTTAATTGTAGCATTGAATTGAACTCAGTAATGTCCATTTTGTTCTGCTTTTCACTGTTTTAATTGTAGCATTGAATTGAACTCAGTAATGTCCATTTTGTTTTGCTTTTCACTGTTTTAATTGTAGCATTGAATTGAACTCAGTAATGTCCATTTTGTTCTGCTTTTCACTGTTTTAATTGTAGCATTGAATTGAACTCAGTAATGTCCATTTTGTTCTGCTTTTCACTGTTTTAATTGTAGCATTGAATTGAACTCAGTAATGTCCATTTTGTTCTGCTTTTCACTGTTTTAATTGTAGCATTGAATTGAACTCAGTAATGTCCATTTTGTTCTGCTTTTCACTGTTTTAATTGTAGCATTGAATTGAACTCAGTAATGTCCATTTTGTTCTGCTTTTCACTGTTTTAATTGTAGCATTGAATTGAACTCAGTAATGTCCATTTTGTTCTGCTTTTCACTGTTTTAATTGTAGCATTGAATTGAACTCAGTAATGTCCATTTTGTTTTGCTTTTCACTGTTTTAATTGTAGCATTGAATTGAACTCAGTAATGTCCATTTTGTTCTGCTTTTCACTGTTTTAATTGTAGCATTGAATTGAACTCAGTAATGTCCATTTTGTTTTGCTTTTCACTGTTTTAATTGTAGCATTGAATTGAACTCAGTAATGTCCATTTTGTTCTGCTTTTCACTGTTTTAATTGTAGCATTGAATTGAACTCAGTAATGTCCATTTTGTTCTGCTTTTCACTGTTTTAATTGTAGCATTGAATTGAACTCAGTAATGTCCATTTTGTTCTGCTTTTCACTGTTTTAATTGTAGCATTGAATTGAACTCAGTAATGTCCATTTTGTTCTGCTTTTCACTGTTTTAATTGTAGCATTGAATTGAACTCAGTAATGTCCATTTTGTTCTGCTTTTCACTGTTTTAATTGTAGCATTGAATTGAACTCAGTAATGTCCATTTTGTTCTGCTTTTCACTGTTTTAATTGTAGCATTGAATTGAACTCAGTAATGTCCATTTTGTTCTGCTTTTCACTGTTTTAATTGTAGCATTGAATTGAACTCAGTAATGTCCATTTTGTTCTGCTTTTCACTGTTTTAATTGTAGCATTGAATTGAACTCAGTAATGTCCATTTTGTTCTGCTTTTCACTGTTTTAATTGTAGCATTGAATTGAACTCAGTAATGTCCATTTTCCTCAAGTTCAAGCCGTCTCTTTTCAAACGTTGACGCAATGTTAATATGTACTCAGGTTTTTCACGTCATCGGTTTTTCACGTCATCGTTTTTCTGATATTGTTATTATTTCTACTCACTCTTCCTTTTGTATTTAAATCTCTCGCCAACACTTTGGCTCTCATTATCTTCACATTGAAAACGGAGTTAGTCTGTGCTTTTTTCAAATAAAAGGGACAGAAACCTACCGTTTTGAACTTTGTGTTGTTTTTTATTGCCTTATAGTCCGTAAAGTAAAGTATTTTTTAAAATGTTGGAAGAAAAGTTAAAAGCATTGTTACAAATTGGGGATTGAAAAGGTAACATGGTGGTGTTTTAGCTGGGAAATTAAAAAAAAGTATTGTTTTATTTTTATTGTTCACAGCCAAAGTCCACGCCCAAGGCCCATAATCCAGCAGGGGGCAGGAAGAGGAGGGGAGGTAAGGCCCATCACGCGGTGAAGAAGGATCGCCTCCCTTCATGCGACTGCTATGGCCGACCCACTGTGTGTGACGTTTGTTTGGCAAGGTGAGGAAAGGTCAAAGGTTAGCATAATAATTTATAATGATGCTATGGCCGACCCAGCGTGTGTTCAGGCCGTCAGAAGTCAACATGATCTGTGTTGTTATGATGTGTGTTGTGTTATGATGTGTGTTGTTATGATGTGTGTCGTGTAATGATGTGTGTTGTGTTATGATGTGTGTCATTGTGTTATGATGTGTGTCATTGTGTTATGATGTGTGTCGTTGTGTTATGATGTGTGTTGTGTTATTATGTGTGTCGTGTTATAATGTGTGTTGTGTTATGATGTGTGTCATTGTGTTATGATGTGTGTCGTTGTGTTATTATGTGTGTTGTGTTATGATGTGTGTCGTTGTGTTATGATGTGTGTTGTGTTATTATGTGTGTCGTTGTGTTATGATGTGTGTTGTGTTATGATGTGTGTTGTGTGTGTGTTGTGTTTGATGTGTGTCGTTGTGTTATGATGTGTGTTGTGTTATGATGTGTGTTGTGTTATGATGTGTGTCGTTGTGTTATTATGTGTGTCGTTGTGTTATTATGTGTGTTGTGTTATTATGATGTGTGTCGTTGTGTTATATGTGTGTGTTGTGTTATTATGTGTGTGTTGTGTTATATGTGTGTGTTGTGTTATGATGTGTGTGTTGTGTTATGATGTGTGTTGTGTTATTATGTGTGTTGTGTTATGATGTGTGTTGTGTTATGATGTGTGTTGTGTTATTATGTGTGTCGTGTTATGATGTGTGTCGTGTTATGATGTGTGTCGTGTTATGATGTGTGTCGTGTTATGATGTGTGTTGTGTTATGATGTGTGTTGTGTTATGATGTGTGTTGTGTTATGATGTGTGTTGTGTTATGATGTGTGTTGTGTTATGATGTGTGTTGTGTTATGATGTGTGTATGTTATGATGTGTGTTGTGTTATGATGTGTGTTGTGTTATGATGTGTGTTGTGTTATGATGTGTGTTGTGTTATATGTGTGTTGTGTTATGATGTGTGTCGTGTTATGATGTGTGTGTGTGTGTGTTATGATGTGTGTTGTGTTATGATGTGTGTTGTGTTATGATGTGTGTTGTGTTATGATGTGTGTTGTGTTATGATGTGTGTTGTGTTATGATGTGTGTTGTGTTATGGTGTGTGTTGTGTTATGATGTGTGTTGTGTTATGATGTGTGTTGTGTTATGATGTGTGTTGTGTTATGATGTGTGTTGTGTTATGATGTGTGTTGTGTTATGATGTGTGTCGTTGTGTTATGATGTGTGTCGTGTTATGATGTGTGTTGTGTTATGATGTGTGTCGTGTTATGATGTGTGTTGTGTTATGATGTGTGTTGTGTTATGATGTGTGTTGTGTTATGATGTGTGTTGTGTTATGATGTGTGTTGTGTTATGATGTGTGTCGTGTTATGATGTGTGTCGTTGTGTTATGATGTGTGTTGTGTTATGATGTGTGTTGTGTTATGATGTGTGTTGTGTTATGATGTGTGTTGTGTTATGATGTGTGTTGTGTTATGATGTGTGTTGTGTTATGATGTGTGTCGTGTTATGATGTGTGTTGTGTTATGATGTGTGTTGTGTTATGATGTGTGTTGTGTTATGATGTGTGTGTGTGATGTGTGTTGTGTTATGATGTGTTGTGTTATGATGTGTGTTGTGTTATGATGTGTGTTGTGTTATGATGTGTGTTGTGTTATGATGTGTGTTGTGTTATGATGTGTGTCGTGTTATGATGTGTGTTGTGTTATGATGTGTGTCGTGTTATGATGTGTGTCGTGTTATGATGTGTGTCGTGTTATGATGTGTGTCGTGTTATGATGTGTGTTGTGTTATGGTGTGTGTTGTGTTATGATGTGTGTTGTGTTATGATGTGTGTTGTGTTATGATGTGTGTTGTGTTATGATGTGTGTTGTGTTATGGTGTGTGTTGTGTTGTTTTCAGGCCGTCAGAAGCGGCTCACAGGGCGGGCACACCTGGGTTCAGAGCTCCTGAAGTGTTGATGAAACACCCACACCAAAGCACAGGTACTGTGTCTGTCTGTCTGTCCCTTTCTGTCTGTCTGTCCTGAAGTGTTGATGAAACACCCACACCAAAGCACAGGTACTGTGTCTGTCTGTCTGTCCCTTTCTGTCTGTCTGTCCTGAAGTGTTGATGAAACACCCACACCAAAGCACAGGTACTGTGTCTGTCTGTCTGTCCCTTTCTGTCTGTCTGTCCTGAAGTGTTGATGAAACACCCACACCAAAGCACAGGTACTGTGTCTGTCTGTCTGTCCCTTTCTGTCTGTCTGTCCTGAAGTGTTGATGAAACACCCACACCAAAGCACAGGTACTGTGTCTGTCTGTCTGTCCCTTTCTGTCTGTCTGTCCTGAAGTGTTGATGAAACACCCACACCAAAGCACAGGTACTGTGTCTGTCTGTCTGTCTCTTTCTGTCTGTCTGTCCTGAAGTGTTGATGAAACACCCACACCAAAGCACAGGTACTGTGTCTGTCTGTCTGTCTCTTTCTGTCTGTCTGTCCTGAAGTGTTGATGAAACACCCACACCAAAGCACAGGTACTGTGTCTGTCTGTCTGTCCTGAAGTGTTGATGAAACATCTACACCAAAGCACAGCTACTCTGTCTGTCTGTCTGTCCTGAAGTGTTGATGAAACACCCACACCAAAGCACAGGTACTCTGTCTGTCCTGAAGTGTTGATAAAACACCCACACCGAAGCACAAGTACTGTGTCTGTCTGTCTGTCTGTCTCTCTTTCTGTCTGTCTGTCCTGAAGTGTTGATGAAACACCCACACCAAAGCACAGCTACTGTGTCTGGCTGTCTGTCCTGAAGTGTTGATGAAACACCCACACCAAAGCACAGCTACTGTGTCTGTCTGTCTGTCCTGAAGTGTTGATGAAACACCCACACCAAAGCACAGCTACTGTGTCTGTCTGTCTGTCCTGAAGTGTTGATGAAACATCCACACCAAAGCACAGCTACTGTGTCTGGCTGTCTGTCTGTCCTGAAGTGTTGATGAAACACCCACACCAAAGCACAGCTACTGTGTCTGTCTGTCTGTCCTGAAGTGTTGATGAAACATCCACACCAAAGCACAGCTACTGTGTCTGGCTGTCTGTCTGTCCTGAAGTGTTGATGAAACACCCACACCAAAGCACAGCTACTGTGTCTGGCTGTCTGTCCTGAAGTGTTGATGAAACACCCACACCAAAGCACAGCTACTGTGTCTGGCTGTCTGTCCTGAAGTGTTGATGAAACACCCACACCAAAGCACAGCTACTGTGTCTGGCTGTCTGTCCTGAAGTGTTGATGAAACACCCACACCAAAGCACAGCTACTGTGTCTGGCTGTCTGTCTGTCCTGAAGTGTTGATGAAACACCCACACCAAAGCACAGCTACTGTGTCTGGCTGTCTGTCTGTCCTGAAGTGTTGATGAAACATCCACACCAAAGCACAGCTACTGTGTCTGGCTGTCTGTCTGTCCTGAAGTGTTGATGAAACATCCACACCAAAGCACAGCTACTGTGTCTGTCCTGAATTTGTTGATGAAACACAGGTAGTGTGTCTGTCTGTCTGTCTGTGTGAGTGAGTCTGCGCGTGTGTGTGTGTGTGAGTATCTCTGTGTGTGTGTGTAAAGTTTACTTCATTGACGTAAGCTTTTATTTCATATTAAGCCTCCCCCCCCCTTTTTGGTGGGGGGTTGGGGGGTGTCTGCTTTTCTTTCATTTCATTTCATTTCTCCCTTTTTCTGTTGACTGAAGCTATCCTTTTTCTGTTGACTGGGGGGGGGGGGGGGTCACATTTCCGTTTTCTGAAAATGGTCAGGTTTAACCCTTGAAGCTATCATTTTTCTGTTGAGTGTTGACTGAAGCTATCCTTTTTCTGTTAAGTGTTTACTGAAGCTATCCTTTCTGTTGACTGAAGCTATCCTTTTCTGTTGACTGAAGCTATCCTTTTTCTGTTGAGTGTTGACTGAAGCTATGCTTTTTCTGTTCAGTGTTGACTGAAGCTATCCTTTTCTGTTGACTGAAGCTATCCTTTTCTGTTGACTGAAGCTATCCTTTTCTGTTGACTGAAGCTATCCTTTTCTCTGTCCAAACCTTGCCATTTAGTGCGTAATTCTTAATGCATTATTTATTTACATATTCATTCATTTTTACAGCGGTGGACATTTCAGTCAGCATAGCTTCCCCCCATAAGTGACCTTTCTCGGGCTGCTGTTGGGATGAGGCCTGCTTTTTGCCCATTCCCAGCTTTTTATTCCTTCATTTTTCCTTCATTTCTTCATTCTTTATTTATTTTCCCTCTTGTGGTGGACATATGATCAGCGTGCGCGTCCTGCTCAGTCTGTTGTCAGGGCGATGCCTGTTTTTCTCTGCAATCCTAGGATTTCTTGTTTAATGTTTATTCATTTCTCTGCAATCCTAGGATTTCTTGTTTAATGTTTATTCATTTCTCTGCAATCCTAGGATTTCTTGTTTAATGTTTATTCATTTCTCTGCAATCCTAGGCTTTAAATGTCAGACCTGCCATTCACCCTGATTTTGGCGGGTAAACTCCGATTTTTTGGGCTTCAACCCGCTCTCCGATCGCGATAGCCGAAACTCCAATATTTTGAGAGCCGTCAAGCAACGTTGTTTAGTCATATTGCTAAGGAAGTGAGAGCTCTCTAATGCAGAAGCGAAGCTTTAATGACAGCCGGAAAGCATTCAACTTCCTGTTTCTATGGCCGCCATTGTGCACAGAGCTCGATTGAAGCCTAATTTTTATCGATTTTCTTTGAATTTTTAGGAGAAAATTATTTTTCATCAAAATGGTGGCGTTCCAAGCGATAGACGACGATGTTATCGATGTTTTTACTGATAAATTGTGTGCCAATCGTGCTTTTGGACTTAGTTATAGGGGCCAGAGTGAAGTGACTGTTGAGACTCATGCTAGTGCAGTGCCTACTAGGCCTATGGTTAACTTTGATTATCGATCGACCGGTCATCAGCCGAGGATTCCGACACTATTTTAGACAGTGAATTGGATAGTTTCGTTGATTTTTATCGGACTTAGAGTGGTTTAACACTTTATGCAAAGCATAGAGATACTTTTCACATGAAAACGTCGATCGTGAATGATCGGCAATGAGACCGACAGGTGTGCGTTGTAGGGTTAACATTCCTAGCTCATTAAAATTCCTAGCTCGCTACTATGAGAGTGACTATTTGCGACAACCACAAATTTCACTTTTTCGTTACTTGAACCATTTACCTAACCCTAACCCTATCCCTAACCCTAGAAAAAAGTGAAATTTGTCGTTCATGCTCAATGTCGCAAAATGCCGCAAATAGTCAGTCTTATAGTATAGCGAGCTAGGAATTTTAACCCGACAAGCGTATCCGAACATCATTTACCTGTTGATTGCATTACTAAAATAACCCTTACAGAAAGGCAAGTACTAAGTTTATTTTGAGCTTTTAATGTTTCTCTGATGATATAAGTGACTTGTGTCTGCAATGTTTTAATAATAAACACACAACACATTTTTTTTAACATCTTTGTTGAACGCACATTTTTTTGTATATTTCGATTTTTGTAATAATCAATAATAAAAAAAATAAACACACAAAATGTCAAATTGGCAAAAATAACTGTCAACAGTTGAACACAGAAAACAACATACTCATAGCAAGATTACTACAAAGTTTCATTAACTTTTATTCACAACTAATTTCAATATAATGTTTTGAATAAGCATACCCATTTCTAGTTCATTCTGCCAAATCCTTACAGGATTGTGGGCTTGGCTCAGCCACTTCTTTATAGGATGCTGTGTGCTTTTCCGTGCTTTCTGGGGTGCTTTTCTGCTCACTAATCCTTACAGGATTGTGGGCTTGGCTCAGCCACTTCTTTATAGGATGCTGTGTGCTTTTCCATGCTTTCTGGGGTGCTTTTCTGCTCACTAATCCTTACAGGATTGTGGGCTTGGCTCAGCCACTTTATAGGATGCTGTGTGCTTTTCCACGCTTTCTGGGGTGCTTTTCTGCTCACTAATCCTTACAGGATTGTGGGCTTGGCTCAGCCACTTTATAGGATGCTGTGTGCTTTTCCACGCTTTCTGGGGTGCTTTTCTGCCCCCTGACCCCCAAAGGGGCATTGTCCCTGTACCCCACCCCTCTTTTTCATTTCTAAAATGTGGCAGGTCTGAAATGTTCATTTTTCATTGATATGTTGTTCACTTTGTCATGTGTTGTTCTGTCCAGCGGTGGACATGTGGTTCATTTTTCATTCATATGTTGTTCACTTTGTCATGTGTTCTGTCCAGCGGTGGACATGTGGTTCATTTTTCATTCATATGTTGTTCACTTTTCCATGTGTTGTTCTGTCCAGCGGTGGACATGTGGTCGGCGGGTGTCATCCTGCTCAGCCTGTTGTCAGGGCGATACCCATTTTTCCGCGGCAACGACGACCTGACCTGCCTGAGTCAGATCCTCAGCCTGCTGGGGTCAGAGGGTGTCAGGAAGGCAGCCCTGACCTTTGGTGAGAGGGGAGGAGGGGTGTGTGGTTACATGGTACTGAGGGGGGGGGGGAGGGACTGTATGTGAGGAAGGCAGCCTTGACCTTTGGTGAGAGGGGAGGAGGGGGGGGGGGGGTTACATGGTACTGAGGGGGGGGGGGGGGACTATGTGAGGAAGGCAGCCTTGACCTTTGGTGAGAGGGGAGGAGGGGGGGGGGGGTTACATGGTACTGAGGGGGGGGGGACTATGTGAGGAAGGCAGCCTTGACCTTTGGTGAGAGGGGAGGAGGGGTGTGTGGTTACCTGGTACTGAGGGGGGGGGGGGGGGGCTGTATGTGAGGAAGGCAGCCTTGACCTTTGGTGAGAGGAGAGGAGGGTGGGTGGTGGTTACCTGGTACTGAGGGGGGGGGGGGGGGGTGAACTGTATGTGAGGAAGGCAGCCTTGACCTTTGGTGAGAGGGGAGGAGGGGTGTGTGGTTACCTGGTACTGAGGGGGGGGGGGGGGACTATGTGAGGAAGGCAGCCTTGACCTTTGGTGAGAGGGGAGGAGGGGGGTTGGTTACCTGGTACTGAGGGGGCGGGGGGGGAGGGCTGTATGTGAGGAAGGGCAGCCTTGACCTTTGGTGAGAGGGGAGGAGGGGGGGCTGGTTACCTGGTACTGAGGGGGCAGGGGGGGAGGGCTGTATGTGAGGAAGGCAGCCTTGACCTTTGGTGAGAGGGGAGGAGGGGTGTGTGGTTACCTGGTACTGAGGGGGGGGGGGGACTGTATGTAAGGAAGGCAGCCTTGACCTTTGGTGAGAGGGGAGGAGGGGGGGTTGGTTACCTGGTACTGAGGGGGGGGGGGGGGGGGGGGGGGGGGGGAGGGCTGTATATGAGGAAGGCAGCCTTGACCTTTGGTGAGAGGGGAGGAGGGGGTGGTGGTTACCTGGTACTGAGGGGGGGGGGTGAACTGTATGTCAGGCTCACGAGATGAGTCTGTGGCTCAAGTCAATGGTGGATCCATTTGTTGAGATAACAGCACAGTGTTTCAGAATGAGGTACTACAAAGTAGGGAGGTGGGTTTTTTGGGCATACTCAGGAAATCCGGTATATGGAGTGACACAAAATTTTGGGTTCCGGATTTGGAGTTAATAGAAGTAAAAACAACCCACCATGAAATTGGGGATTAGAAACGTGAAGAAAATATTGATTGCAGGTTTTGTAAGGAATGGCATAATGTTGTGCTACTACTTGGATAGATTTGATGTAAACACTGTCTCCTGTCTCTCCACCCTATTCCATATCCCTACACCCCCTCTCCCCTGACCACACACACCACACACACACACACACACACCACACACACACGCACACATACCACGTTCTATCCATCTCTTAAATTCATGATTCATTTCTCTCTCTCTCTCTCTCTCTCTCTCTCTCTCTCTCTGATCGTTCTTTTGCTGTCATGTTTAATGATGATGTTATAATATTGCTGTTTGTCTATTTTTTTCTATTTTTTTTTCAATTTTGCTTGCTTATTATTTTATTTGTTTGAGGACCTGATGAAAAGAAGTGTTGTTTTGCTTATTCAGTTTATCCTCATTAAACATTTCAAGTTTCTCTCTCTCTCTCTCTCTCTCTGGTTTTGTATACATGTATGTGGGAGGAGGGGGGGGGGGTGAAGGGAAAGAGGTGAAAAGAGAGGAGGAAGCGTTACGAGAAAGATTGTTCACTGAATAATTTTATTTTATTTTATTTCTAAATAGTTGTCTTTTTTGCATTATTGTTTCTTTCATTAAGAATAGACTGTTTTCTTTATTTGCCTACAAAAAATGATTTATGTTGTTTGACTGTATCCCCTTGCCATAAACTATAAAGGCTTATGTATGCTAATGGCAATAAAAACCTATTTGATTCTCTCTCTCTCTCTCTCTCTCTCTCTCTCTCTCAGTCCTTATTCTATCTTGTTCTGATTGAAACAGCTAGCTGACTGCAGTAATTGTTAAATGTTAATGTATAGAGATACTATTATCTTGTGTATTGATGTGTGTGTATTGATTGTTGATGATGAGAAGTATTCCAAATGTTATTATTTGATTGACTGTTAAATGTTAATGTGTAGAGATACTATTATCATCTGTATTGATGTGTGTGTATTGATTGTTGATGACGAGAAGTATTCCAAATGTTGTTATTTGATTGACTGTTAAATGTTAATGTATAGAGATACTATTATCATGTGTATTGATGTGTGTGTATTGACTGTTGATGACGAGGAGTATTCCAAATGTTGTTATTTGATTGACTGTTATAAGTTAATAATGGTTACTCAGTTTTAAATGTGCGCATTTCTAAGTTCATGTAATGAATTTTAATAATGATTTGATTGGTATAATTTTGTTTCACATGTTTGATTAATGTTCTTTCAATTATGTTGTATCTCTGTCATGTTGTTGCACCTAACCTGAATTTCTCTTTTGGAGATATTAAAGTATACTTGAACCAGAGCTGATTCTAGAGCGCGGGATTGGTACAATCCCCCGAAAATCTGTTCCTTCCCGCGATAATCGAGTCTTAATGCGGGCTGACTCCCGCACATTTGCAGAACAGCCCGCTATTTTCACCGATCGCTGCGGGCATGGCATTCGTCGTCTGCAAAACCTGTTGTCTAGGCTACACAAACTGATCAACCAATCAATCGCGTTCATCTCATTCATCTTCAATACCGACGAGAAGTTGCGAGAGTTTAAGCCGCCATATTGGATTTCTTCCAAAATGAAGCGCGTAGCCACGCTCCTTGATTTTGACTTTCGCGGAGGCAAAGTGAACAAAAAGCAGTCTGTGCCACATGATGAGTCAGAGTGTGGAGAAGAGCTTGAAGAAACGGCGACTACATCCCAAAACTCGGAGAAGCAGCCCGATAACAGCGCCAGTGCAAGGGAACACCGGTTCCAAGACGACTGGCTGAAGAAGTGGCCATGGCTGTCCAAGATGGAGAGTGGCGGAATGCAGTGCAAAGTGTCCCCCCTTTTTTCGTTCTTAGGGGGGAACCTGCCCCCCTTTTTTCAATCATAGGGGGGGAATGCCCCCCCTTTTTCAAAATCCTAGAATCAGCTCTGTTGAACTTGAACACACACACACGCACTCTGCTCAGCAAAAGTTTTGGTGTTTGTGAATGCTCCATGTTGAAGGTTTGACGTCATTTCCTTCCCAGGCCTCCTAGGGGTTCATGCCCCCCCCCCCCCCCCCCCCCCCACCACCCCCCCCCCATCCCCCCCCCCCCCCCCCCCCCAGCCCCCCCCCCCCCCCCCCCCCCCCCCCCCCCCCCCCCCCCAGTCATGTTGCTGCAGAAGTTAACCCTTTCCTTCCCAGGCCTGTAGGGGTCAGCACCTGCCCCCCCCCCCCCCCCCCCCCAGTCATGTTGCTGCAGAAGAAGTTAACCCTTTCCTTCCCAGGCCTGTAGGGGTCAGCACCTGCCCCCCCCCCCCCCCCCCCCAGTCATGTTGCTACACAGAAGAAGTTAACCCTTTCCTTCCCAGGCCTGTAGGGGTCAGCACCTCGCCAGTCAACAACAGTTTTGCTGCAGAAGAAGTTAACCCTTTCCTTCCCAGGCCTGTAGGGGTCAGCACCTCGCCAATCAACAACAGTTTTGCTGCAGAAGAAGTTAACCCTTTCCTTCCCAGGCCTGTAGGGGTCAGCACCTCGCCAATCAACAACAGTTTTGCTGCAGAAGAAGTTAACCCTACCCTTCCCAGGCCTGAAGGGGTCAGCACCTCGCCAATCAACAACAGTTTTGCTGCAGAAGAAGTTAACCCTTTCCTTCCCAGGCCTAGATGTGTCAGCACCTCGCCCCTCCACCACCCACCCCCCCACCCAGTCAAACAACAGTTTTGCTGCAAAAGTTAGCCATTTCCCCCTTAGGGTTATGAAGTTCAGTCTCAGGTTTTTGATTTTCACAATCTTTCCTTTCAGGTTTTGGGACCACCTTTCACTTTCACCCCTGACAATGTTTCCAGTCATACACCTTTCACTTTCACCCCTGACAATGTTTCCAGTCATACACCTTTCACCCCTGTCATACACCTTTCACTTTCACCCCTGACAATGTTTCCAGTCATACACCTTTCACCCCTGTCATACACCTTTCACTTTCACCCCTGACAATGTTTCCAGTCATACACCTTTCACCCCTGACAATGTTTCCAGTCATACACCTTTCACTTTCACCCCTGACAATGTTTCCAGTCATACACCTTTCACTTTCACCCCTGACAATGTTTCCAGTCATACACCTTTCACCCCTGACAATGTTTCCAGTCATACACCTTTCACCCCTGACAATGTTTCCAGGCATACACCTTTCACCCTTGACAATGTTTCCAGTCATACACCTTTCACTTTCACCCCTCACAATGTTTCCAGTCATACACCTTTCACCCCTGACAATGTTTCCAGTCATACACCTTTCACTTTCACCCCTGACAATGTTTCCAGTCATACACCTTTCACTTTCACCCCTGACAATGTTTCCAGTCATACACCTTTCACCCCTGACAATGTTTCCAGTCATACACCTTTCACCCCTGACAATGTTTCCAGTCATACACCTTTCACCCCTGACAATGTTTCCAGTCACACCTTTCACTTTCACCCCTGACAATGTTTCCAGTCATACACCTTTCACTTTCACCCCTGACAATGTTTCCAGTCATACACTTTTCCTCAGACACACATTAACCCTTGCATTCCTGAATGCAGAATGTTTCCAGTCATACACTTTTCCTCAAGCACACATTAACCCTTTAATTCCTGACAGTGTTTCCATGTTCCCTGGACCCCACCAGGGCCTAGGCGATCCCTGGACCCCACCAGGGCCCCTGGACCCTACCAGGGCCTAGGCGATCCCTGGACCCCACCAGGGCCTAGGCGATCCCTGGGCCCCACCAGGGCCCCTGGACCCTACCAGGGCCTAGGCGATCCCTGGACCCCACCAGGGCCTAGGCGATCCCTGGACCCTACCAGGGCCTAGGCGATCCCTGGACCCCACCAGGGCCTAGGCGATCCCTGGACCCCACCAGGGCCTAGGCGATCCCTGGACCCCACCAGGGCCTAGGCGATCCCTGGACCCCACCAGGGCCTAGGCGATCCCTGGACCCCACCAGGGCCTAGGCGATCCCTGGGCCCCACCAGGTCCTGGGCGATCCCTGGACCCCACCAGGGCCTAGGCGATCCCTGGGCCCCACCAGGTCCTGGGCGATCCCTGGGCCCCACCAGGTCCTGGGCGATCCCTGGGCCCCACCAGGTCCTGGGCGATCCCTGGACCCCACCAGGGCCGCTGGACCCCACCAGGGCCTAGGCGATCCCTGGGCCCCACCAGGGCCGCTGGACCCCACCAGGGCCTGGGCGATCCCTGGACCCCACCAGGGCTGCTGGACCCCTGCCTCCTTCAGAGGATTGGACTCTGGAGCATTCTGATGCCTGCATTATGTAGCAAGAATCTAAAAAACATTGACAGGGGATGCCACAACCATCCGAACATTCATGTGTCAGGGGTTTCTGGCTTCTTTCCCCCCCAAAAAAACAACTTTTTGTTTGCTTTTAGTCATTGGGACTCCAGATTATAGTACAGTGAAACCTCAGTATAGTGGTCACCCCACAGACTGGCCAAAGCTGACCAATATTGTGGTCACTGTTTGGAACCTCAGTATAGTGGTCACCCCACAGACTGGCCAAAGCTGACCGATATTGTGGTCACTGTTTGGAACCTCAGTATAGTGGTCACCCCACAGACTGGCCAAAGCTGACCGATATTGTGGTCACTGTTTGGAACCTCAGTATAGTGGTCACCCCACAGACTGGCCAAAGCTGACCGATATTGTGGTCACTGTTTGGAACCTCAGCATAGTGGTCACCCTACAGACTGGCCAAAGCTGACCGATATTGTGGTCACTGTTTGGAACCTCAGTATAGTGGTCACCCCACAGACTGGCCAAAGCTGACCGATATTGTGGTCACTGTTTGGAACCTCAGTATAGTGGTCACCCTACAGACTGGCCAGAACTGACCGTTATTGTGGTCACTGTTTGGAACCTCAGTATAGTGGTCACCCTACAGACTGGCCAGAACTGACCGTTATTGTGGTCACTGTTTGGAACCTCAGTATAGTGGTCACCCTACAGACTGGCCAGAACTGACCGTTATTGTGGTCACTGTTTGGAACCTCAGTATAGTGGTCACCCTACAGACTGGCCAGAACTGACCGTTATTGTGGTCACTGTTTGGAACCTCAGCATAGTGGTCACCCTACAGACTGGCCAAAGCTGACCGATATTGTGGTCACTGTTTGGAACCTCAGTATAGTGGTCACCCCACAGACTGGCCAAAGCTGACCGATATTGTGGTCACTGTTTGGAACCTCAGTATAGTGGTCACCCTACAGACTGGCCAGAACTGACCGTTATTGTGGTCACTGTTTGGAACCTCAGCATAGTGGTCACCCTACAGACTGGCCAGAACTGACCGTTATTGTGGTCACTGTTTGGAACCTCAGTATAGTGGTCACCCTACAGACTGGCCAGAACTGACCGTTATTGTGGTCACTGTTTGGAACCTCAGTATAGTGGTCACTCCACAGACTGGCCAAAGCTGACCGATATTGTGGTCACTGTTTGGAACCTCAGTATAGTGGTCACTCCACAGACTGGCCAAAGCTGACCGATATTGTGGTCACTGTTTGGAACCTCAGCATAGTGGTCACCCTACAGACTGGCCAGAACTGACCGTTATTGTGGTCACTGTTTGGAACCTCAGCATAGTGGTCACCCTACAGACTGGCCAAAGCTGACCGATATTGTGGTCACTGTTTGGAACCTCAGCATAGTGGTCACTCCACAGACTGGCCAGAACTGACCGTTATTGTGAGGTGGCCGCTGTACTGGATAAAGTGGAACCTCAGTATAGTGGTCACTCCACAGACTGGCCAGAACTGACCGTAATTGTGAGGTGGTCACTGTATTGGATAAAGTGGAACCTCGGTATAGTGGTCACTCCACAGACTGGCCAGAACTGACCGTAATTGTGAGGTGGTCACTGTATTGGATAAAGTGGAACCTCGGTATAGTGGTCACTCCACAGACTGGCCAGAACTGACCGTAATTGTGAGGTGGTTGTTGTACTGGAGACTGTTTTAGTAAGAAATAAGAAGAGAACATCCTGAGTAACACTGTCTGGATTATCGGGATGTCCATGGTACTGAGGTGCCCGTTAGGCGGGGGTCCATGGTACTGAGCTGCCCGTTAGGTGGGGGTCCATGGCACTGATATGCCCGTTAGGCGGGGGTCCATGGTACTGAGCTGCCCGTTAGGTGGGGGTCCATGGTACTGAGGTGCCCGTTAGGTGGGGGTCCATGGTACTGAGGTGCCCGTTAGGCGGGGGTCCATGGTACTGAGCTGCCCGTTAGGCGGGGGTCCATGGTACTGAGGTGCCCGTTAGGTGGGGGTCCATGGCACTGAGGTGCCCGTTAGGTGGGGGTCCATGGTACTGAGCTGCCCGTTAGGCGGGGGTCCATGGTACTGAGGTGCCCGTTATGGGGGGGGTCCATGGTACTGAGGTGCCCGTTATGGGGGGGGTCCATGGTACTGAGCTGCCCGTTAGGCGGGGGTCCATGGTACTGAGCTGCCCGTTAGGTGGGGGTCCATGGTACTGAGGTGCCCGTATGGGGGGGGTCCATGGTACTGAGCTGCCCGTTAGGCAGGGGTCCATGGTACTGAGGTGCCCGTTAGGCGGGGGTCCACTGTACTACAATGTTGTTGAGAAATGACTAAAAGATGAACAATGTTTGTTGCAGACAAGCTGATCACAGTGCGACCAGAGACCAAACCCTTAGAACTGAAGAGCCTGTGCCAACGTCTGCGATCCTCCTCCTCTTCGTCCAAAGGTAGCGACGCCAAGCAGCCCCCCTCCCCCACCAGGCAGTGGACCCAGGTCCCCGACACGGCCGTTCAACTGCTGAAACGACTGCTAGACCCCAACCCTGCCACGCGAATCAGCGCTGAGGAGGCCCTCAAGACACAGTTTATCAACGAACAGGGCAATGGGTGTTGAGGGATGCTTGGTTGAAGGACAATGGGTGTTGAGGGAAGCTTGGTTGAAGGACAATGGGTGTTGAGGGAAGCTTGGTTGAAGGACAATGGGTGTTGAGGGAAGCTTGGTTGAAGGACAATGGGTGTTGAGGGAGGCTTGGTTGAAGGGCAATGGGTGTTGAGGGATGCTTGGTTGAAGGGCAATGGGTGTTGAGGGTTGGTTGGTTGAAGGGCAATGTGTGTTGAGGGATGCTTGGTTGGTTGAAGGACAATGGGTGTTGAGGGATGCTTGGTTGAAGGACAATGGGTGTTGAGGGATGCTTGGTTGGTTGAAGGGAAGGGCAATGTGTGTTGATGGAGGCTTGGTTGGTTGAAGGACAATGTGTGTTGAGGGATGCTTGGTTGGTTGAAGGACAATGGGTGTTGAGGGATGCTTGGTTGAAGGACAATGGGTGTTGAGGGATGCTTGGTTGGTTGAAGGGAAGGGCAATGTGTGTTGATGGAGGCTTGGTTGGTTGAAGGGCAATGTGTGTTGAGGGATGCTTGGTTGGTTGAAGGACAATGGGTGTTGAGGGATGCTTGGTTGGTTGAAGGACAATGGGTGTTGAGGGATGCTTGGTTGAAGGACAATGGGTGTTGAGGGATGCTTGGTTGGTTGAAGGGAAGGGCAATGTGTGTTGATGGAGGCTTGGTTGGTTGAAGGACAATGGGTGTTGAGGGATGCTTGGTTGAAGGACAATGTGTGTTGATGGAGGCTTGGTTGGTTGAAGGGAAGGGCAATGTGTGTTGAGGGAGGCTTGGTTGGTTGAAGGACAATGGGTGTTGAGGGATGCTTGGTTGGTTGAAGGACAATGGGTGTTGAGGGATGCTTGGTTGAAGGGCAATGGGTGTTGAGGGTTGGTTGGTTGAAGGGCAATGTGTGTTGAGGGATGCTTGGTTGGTTGAAGGACAATGGGTGTTGAGGGATGCTTGGTTGAAGGACAATGGGTGTTGAGGGATGCTTGGTTGAAGGACAATGGGTGTTGAGGGATGGTTGGTTGAAGGGAAGGGCAATGTGTGTTGATGGAGGCTTGGTTGGTTGAAGGACAATGTGTGTTGAGGGAGGCTTGGTTGGTTGAAGGACAATGGGTGTTGAGGGAGGCTTGGTTGAAGGACAATGGGTGTTGAGGGATGCTTGGTTGGTTGAAGGGAAGGGCAATGTGTGTTGATGGAGGCTTGGTTGAAGGGCAATGGGTGTTGAGGGAGGCTTGGTTGGTTGAAGGGAAGGGCAATGTGTGTTGATGGAGGCTTGGTTGGTTGAAGGACAATGTGTGTTGAGGGAGGCTTGGTTGGTTGAAGGGCAATGTGTGTTGAGGGAGGCTTGGTTGAAGGGCAATGGGTGTTGAGGGAGGCTTGGTTGGTTGAAGGGCAATGTGTGTTGAGGGATGCTTGGTTGGTTGAAGGACAATGGGTGTTGAGGGATGCTTGGTTGGTTGAAGGACAATGGGTGTTGAGGGATGCTTGGTTGAAGGACAATGGGTGTTGAGGGATGCTTGGTTGAAGGACAATGGGTGTTGAGGGATGCTTGGTTGGTTGAAGGGCAATGTGTGTTGAGGGATGCTTCGTTGGTTGAAGGGCAATGTGTGTTGAGGGATGGTTGGTTGAAGGACAATGGGTGTTGAGGGATGCTTGGTTGGTTGAAGGACAATGGGTGTTGAGGGATGCTTGGTTGGTTGAAGGACAATGGGTGTTGAGGGATGCTTGGTTGGTTGAAGGGCAATGGGTGTTGAGGGATGCTTGGTTGGTTGAAGGGCAATGTGTGTTGAGGGATGCTTGGTTGGTTGAAGGGCAATGGGTGTTGAGGGATGCTTGGTTGGTTGAAGGACAATGGGTGTTGAGGGATGCTTGGTTGGTTGAAGGGCAATGTGTGTTGAGGGATGCTTGGTTGGTTGAAGGGCAATGTGTGTTGAGGGATGCTTGGTTGGTTGAAGGACAATGTGTGTTGAGGGATGCTTGGTTGGTTGAAGGACAATGGGTGTTGAGGGATGCTTGGTTGGTTGAAGGACAATGTGTGTTGAGGGATGCTTGGTTGGTTGAAGGACAATGGGTGTTGAGGGATGCTTGGTTGGTTGAAGGACAATGGGTGTTGAGGGATGCTTGGTTGGTTGAAGGGCAATGGGTGTTGAGGGATGCTTGGTTGGTTGAAGGGCAATGTGTGTTGAGGGATGCTTGGTTGGTTGAAGGACAATGTGTGTTGAGGGATGCTTGGTTGGTTGAAGGGCAATGGGTGTTGAGGGATGCTTGGTTGGTTGAAGGGCAATGTGTGTTGAGGGATGCTTGGTTGGTTGAAGGACAATGTGTGTTGAGGGATGCTTGGTTGGTTGAAGGACAATGGGTGTTGAGGGATGCTTGGTTGGTTGAAGGGCAATGTGTGTTGCAGGGGTGGGATTTTGTCCGTTTTTTGCCGGAAATCCGGTATTTAAAAAAAAATTCCGACATTGAAAAAAACCTATTCCGGCAAAAAATAAATATATTTCTTTAACCCTAGTAGCGCTGTTCCCGGATTGATCCGGGATAGCCCCCCCTAGAGCCAATAGCGGCTCCCGGAATATTCCGGGAAGCCCATATGACATCACAAAGCACTTAATATAGCGGCCAATCATTGAATACTTGTGTACCTACCACACTACGTCATCAAAAAAGGGGTTGCGCTTGACATCACATGCATTAAATGCGGTATTTTCATTGATTAAAGGGGTGAAATAAAAATGTGTATTTGGGTCGATCTATTTCGGGGTCAGACTGAAGAGAATACAAATGGCGACCAGATTTTTACTGTCCATTCGAAGAGCTTTCCAGGCAGATTTTTGATGGTAGAGATCGTAATTAGGGCTTGAAATGAGTCAGTTTAGATTATATTATCACTGGCGAGTACGATGATGTGAGAATTTTGAACTTTTCAACGGAAAACGAAGTGAAAATTGATCGCGATGTTGCCGAGTTGCAACTTGGCGGCCGGCCGAGTGAATTTCTCTACAGGTGCGATCGCGAACATTTCCAGGTATTTTGCTTTTTTCTGCTTGTTTTATACTAAAATCGACAAAGAATTAATGACTGAAGGTACTAATAAAGCTTTTCTGACGAAATTGAGCAACAAAATCATCGCAATATCGAAAATCGACGCCGATGTTCGCGGAAACCGATCTTGCTACGGTTACGGCTAGCAATCAAAGACTTGACTTCGATTAGGTCTACCTTTATTTTAAACAAATTACCCGATAATTCCAAAGATGCCAGTGCCTAAATGTCTGGATGATTATTCTTTTATTATTTGCACACCCTTCATCCATCGATCCAAGTTAAAGGCACAAAAATAGCCCGGAGAGTGGTTGCATTTAAAAAAATTTCAACACACCTGTCCGTTCATTATTTTTTTAATTAATTAATGAAATCACACACAGTCTTACAATCACATTCATGCCAACCCATTTTATAGGCTTTATTTTATTGTGTTTGTTTATTATTAATCAAATTTTGTTCAGGGGGTGGGCCGCGGGTTGTTGAAAATCTAGTTTTCCTTTTTTTTTTCTTTGGTCCAATCCCACCCCTGGTGTTGAGGGATGCTTGGTTGGTTGTTTTGTTGGACCCCAACCCTGCCACACGAATCGGCTCTGAAAGCAGAGTTTATTAGCAACAAGCAGGCAAATGGGTGTGGACCAATATTGGAATGATGATCAGTGGTGTAAAGTAAGGCTGTGAAAGCAGTTTATTAGTCATGATCAGTGCAGTGTGTTAATATACAGTAAGGCTCTGAAATCAGTTTATTATTCATGATCAGTGGTGTGTTAATATACAGTAAGGCTGTGAAATCAGTCTATTATTCATGATCAGTGGTGTGTTAATATACAGTAAGGCTCTGAAATCAGTCTATTATTCATGATCAGTGCAGGCTGTGAAATCAGTTTATTATTCATGATCAGTGCAGTGTGTTAATATACAGTAAGGCTCTGAAATCAGTTTATTATTCATGATCAGTGGTGTGTTAATATACAGTAAGGCTGTGAAATCAGTCTATTATTCATGATCAGTGGTGTGTTAATATACAGTAAGGCTCTGAAATCAGTCTATTATTCATGATCAGTGCAGTGTGTTAATATACAGTAAGGCTCTGAAATCAGTTTATTCATGATCAGTGGTGTGTTAATATACAGTAAGGCTCTGAAATCAGTCTATTATTCATGATCAGTGGTGTGTTAATATACAGTAAGGCTCTGAAATCAGTCTATTATTCATGATCAGTGGTGTGTTAATATACAGTAAGGCTCTGAAATCAGTCTATTATTCATGATCAGTGCAGTGTGTTAATATACAGTAAGGCTGTGAAATCAGTCTATTATTCATGATCAGTGGTGTGTTAATATACAGTAAGGCTGTGAAATCAGTCTATTATTCATGATCAGTGGTGTGTTAATATACAGTAAGGCTCTGAAATCAGTCTATTATTCATGATCAGTGGTGTGTTAATATACAGTAAGGCTGTGAAATCAGTCTATTATTCATGATCAGTGCAGTGTGTTAATATACAGTAAGGCTCTGAAATCAGTCTATTATTCATGATCAGTGGTGTGTTAATATACAGTAAGGCTCTGAAATCAGTCTATTATTCATGATCAGTGGTGTGTTAATATACAGTAAGGCTCTGAAATCAGTTTATTATTCATGATCAGTGGTGTGTTAATATACAGTAAGGCTCTGAAATCAGTTTATTATTCATGATCAGTGGTGTGTTAATATACAGTAAGGCTCTGAAATCAGTCTATTATTCATGATCAGTGGTGTGTTAATATACAGTAAGGCTCTGAAATCAGTCTATTATTCATGATCAGTGGTGTGTTAATATACAGTAAGGCTCTGAAATCAGTTTATTATTCATGATCAGTGGTGTGTTAATATACCATAAGGCTCTGAAATCAGTTTATTATTCATGATCAGTGGTGTGTTGATATACAGTAAGGCTCTGAAATCAGTCTATTATTCATGATCAGTGGTGTGTTGATATACAGTAAGGCTCTGAAATCAGTCTATTATTCATGATCAGTGGTGTGTTAATATACAGTAAGGCTCTGAAATCAGTTTATTATTCATGATCAGTGGTGTGTTAATATACAGTAACGTTTTTTGGGGATGGTGCTCGTTTCTCTCTATGAAATGTTCTAAAATGAAAATGCTGCTTGAAAGTTTCTTGGAATTGTGATTATTTGCTTTCAAGTTCAGATTTTGTTTCTTTTTTAATCTCCACAGAACTATTCTCTGAGATAATTGATTTGTTTAAATATAAACTGGTTTCTCTCTTTCTCTGTACGTAATTGTTAATTTATCTGAACATTGATTAGTTTGGGGTGATACACGGATGAATTTGACTAATTGCATTTTACGATCTCGGCAAACTAGAAAAACATTTTTTTTGGTTCTAAGCTGTGCGGATTTTTAAGTCATTTGGCGTGTGTGCGTGATTTAGAAAAAGAGAAAGACAGAGAGAGTATGGAGTGAGAGAAAAATTCATTGAGAGAATATCAAATGTTTGTGAATGTATTAACTTGATTGTATAACCACGTATGTGTGCTTTTATTGAGATTTGAAAATGTACTTGGTAAATTGTAGTAAATTCTATGTGACCGACTTTGACTCAATGTATGACTAAATTGGAAGGCGCTCAGGGCTTGGTATTATTATATGTGACCGACATTGTATCAATGTATGACTGAATTGTAAAGCACTCGGGGCTTGGTCTGGGGCTGAAGTTTGACGCTGTGCAAGTTCCCATAATGATAAGACTCCATTTACTTTATGCAAGACGCTGTGCAAGTTCCCATAATGATAAGACTCCATTTACTTTATACAAGACGGCTCCCAAGTTTTAGCAATGTCACAGTTTTCAGTGAAAAATGAAAAGGTTGTTGAGAATTTTATTTAAACTGGTGGGAACTTTTAGAAATAAAACAAAAGAAACAGAATTTTTTTATTTTCAGGCATAAAAGCTGTGGATGTAGAACATATTTGAGCGGGGCTACCGTTAGGCGGTTGAACGGATGGAACTGACCACAAAAATGAATGTGATCACTGGACCCTTACAATTCTCATGAAGGGATGGAGTCGTTATTTTGGAGTATTATTAAATGTAGAAGTAATTAGGGCTAGTAGTAATTAGGGCTACAATATAACAAAAGGCATAAATGTAGTGGTAATTAGGGCTAGTAGTAATTAGGGCTACAATATAACAAAAGGCATAAATATAGTGGTAATTAGGGCTAGTAGTAATTAGGGCTACAATATAACAAAAGGCATAAATGTATAGTAGTAATTAGGGCTAGTAGTAATTAGGGCTAGTAGTAATTAGGGCTACAATATAACAAAAGGCATAAATGTAGTAATTAAGGCTACAATATAACAAAAGGCATAAATGTAGTGGTAATTAGGGCTAGTAGTAATTAGGGCTAATAGTAATTAGGGCAACAATATAGCAAAAGGCATAAATGTAGTGGTAATTAGGGCTAGTAGTAATTAGGGCTAATAGTAATTAGGGCTACAATATAAGCAAAAGGCATAAATGTAGTAGTAATTAGGGCTAGTAGTAATTAGGGCTAATAGTAATTAGGGCTACAATATAGCAAAAGGCATAAATATAGTAGTAATTAGGGCTAGTAGTAATTAGGGCTACAATATAACAAAAGGCATAAATATAATAGTAATTAGGGCTAGTAGTAATTAGGGCTACAATATAACAAAAGGCATAAATATAGAAGTAATTAGGGCTAGCAGTAATTAGGGCTACAATATAACAGAAGGCATAAATGTAGTAGTAATTAGGGCTAGTAGTAATTAGGGCTACAATATAACAAAAGGCATAAATGTAGTAGTAATTAGGGCTAGTAGTAATTAGGGCTACAATATAACAAAAGGCATAAATGTAGTAATTAGGGCTAGTAGTAATTAGGGCTACAATATAACAAAAGGCATAAATGTAGTAATTAGGTCTAGTAGTAATTAAGGCTACAATATAACAAAAGCCATAAATGTAGTAGAAGTAATTAGGGCTAGTAGTAATTAGGGCTACAATATAACAAAAGGCATAAATGTAGTGGTAATTGGGGCTAGTAGTAATTAGGGCTACAATATAACAAAAGGCATAATGTATGGTAATTAGGGCTAGTAGTAATTAGGGCTAGTAGTAATTAGGGCTACAATATAACAAAAGGCATAAATATAGTAGTAATTAGGGCTAGTAGTAATTAGGGCTACAATATATCAAAAGGCATAAATGTAGTAATTAGGGCTAGTAGTAATTAGGGCTACAATATAACAAAAGGCATAAATATAATAGTAATTAGGGCTAGTAATAATTAGGGCTACAATATAACAAAAGGCATAAATGTAGAAGTAATTAGGGCTAGTAGTAATTAGGGCTACAATATAACAAAAGGCATAAATGTAGTGGTAATTAGGGCTAGTAGTAATTAGGGCTACAATATAACAAAAGGCATAAATGTAGTAGTAATTAGGGCTAGTAGTAATTAGGGCTACAATATAACAAAAGGCATAAATGTAGTAGAAGTAATTAGGGCTAGTAGTAATTAGGGCTACAATATAACAAAAGGCATAAATGTAGTAGTAGTAATTAGGGCTAGTCGTAATTAGGGCTACAGTATAACAAAAGGCATAAATGTAGTGGTAATTGGGGCTAGCAGTAATTAGGGCTACAGTATAACAAAAGGCATAAATGTAGTGGTAATTGGGGCTACAATATAGCAAAAGGCATAAATGTAGTAGAAGTAATTAGGGCTAGTAGTAATTAGGGCTACAGTATAACAAAAGGCATAAATGTAGTAGTAATTAGGGCTAGTAGTAATTAGGGCTACAATATAACAAAAGGCATAAATGTAGTAGTAATTAGGGCTAGTAGTAATTAGGGCTAGTAGTAATTAGGGCTACAATATAACAAAAGGCATAAATGTAGTAGTAATTAGGGCTAGTAGTAATTAGGGCTACAATATAGCAAAAGGCATAAATGTCATAGTAATTAGGGCTAGTAGTAATTAGGGCTACAATATAACAAAAGGCATAAATGTAGAAGTAATTAGGGCTACAATATAACAAAAGGCATAAATGTAGTAATTAGGGCTAGTAGTAATTAGGGCTACAATATAGCAAAAGGCATAAATGTCATAGTAATTAGGGCTAGTAGTAATTAGGGCTACAATATAACAAAAGGCATAAATGTAGTACTAGTAATTAGGGCTAGTCGTAATTAGGGCTACAATATAACCAAAGGCATAAATGTAGTAGAAGTAATTAGGGCTAGTAGTAATTAGGGCTACAATATAACAAAAGGCATAAATGTCATAGTAATTAGGGCTAGTAGTAATTAGGGCTACAATATAACAAAAGGCATAAATGTAGTAGAAGTAATTAGGGCTAGAAGTAATTAGGGCTACAATATAACAAAAGGCATGACAGCAGACAGAAGTACAACAGGGCTACAGATTAGGGCTACAATACATCAGAAGACAGCAATCAGAAACACAACAGGAATACAGGGCTAGAAGTAATTAGGGTTACAGTGTAACAACAGGAGATGACAGCAGACAGAAACACAACAGGAATACAGAAGACCAACAGGAGATGACAGCAGTCAGAAACACAACAGGAATACAGAAGACCAACAGGAGATGACAGCATGACAGAAACACAACAGGAAACAGCAGACAACAGGAGACAACAGCAGACAGAAACACAACAGGAATACAGAAGACCAACAGGAGATGACAGCAGTCAGAAACACAACAGGAATACAGAAGACCAACAGGAGATGACAGCAGTCAGAAACACAACAGGAATACAGAAGACCAACAGGAGATGACAGCAGACAGAAACACAACAGGAATACAGAAGACCAACAGGAGATGACAGCAGACAGAAACACAACAGGAATACAGAAGACCAACAGGAGATGACAGCAGACAGAAACACAACAGGAATACAGAAGACCAACAGGAGATGACAGCAGTCAGAAACACAACAGGAATACAGAAGACCAACAGGAGATGACAGCAGACAGAAACACAACAGGAATACAGAAGACCAACAGGAGATGACAGCAGACAGAAACACAACAGGAATACAGAAGACCAACAGGAGATGACAGCAGACAGAAACACAACAGGAATACAGAAGACCAACAGGAGATGACAGCAGACAGAAACACAACAGGAATACAGAAGACCAACAGGAGATGACAGCAGACAGAAACACAACAGGAATACAGAAGACCAACAGGAGATGACAGCAGTCAGAAACACAACAGGAATACAGAAGACCAACAGGAGATGACAGCAGTCAGAAACACAACAGGAATACAGAAGACCAACAGGAGATGACAGCAGACAGAAACACAACAGGAATACAGAAGACCAACAGGAGATGACAGCAGACAGAAACACAACAGGAATACAGAAGACCAACAGGAGATGACAGCAGTCAGAAACACAACAGGAATACAGAAGACCAACAGGAGATGACAGCAGTCAGAAACACAACAGGAATACAGAAGACCAACAGGAGATGACAGCAGACAGAAACACAACAGGAGATGACAGCAGACAGAAACACAACAGGAATACAGAAGACCAACAGGAGATGACAGCAGACAGAAACACAACAGGAATACAGAAGACCAACAGGAGATGACAGCAGACAGAAACACAACAGGAATACAGAAGACCAACAGGAGATGACAGCAGACAGAAACACAACAGGAATACAGAAGACCAACAGGAGATGACAGCAGACAGAAACACAACAGGAATACAGAAGACCAACAGGAGATGACAGCAGACAGAAACACAACAGGAATACAGAAGACCAACAGGAGATGACAGCAGACAGAAACACAACAGGAGATGACAGCAGACAGAAACACAACAGGAATACAGAAGACCAACAGGAGATGACAGCAGACAGAAACACAACAGGAATACAGAAGACCAACAGGAGATGACAGCAGACAGAAACACAACAGGAATACAGAAGACCAACAGGAGATGACAGCAGACAGAAACACAACAGGAATACAGAAGACCAACAGGAGATGACAGCAGACAGAAACACAACAGGAGATGACAGCAGACAGAAACACAACAGGAATACAGAAGACCAACAGGAGATGACAGCAGACAGAAACACAACAGGAGATGACAGCAGACAGAAACACAACAGGAATACAGAAGACCAACAGGAGATGACAGCAGACAGAAACACAACAGGAATACAGAAGACCAACAGGAGATGACAGCAGACAGAAACACAACAGGAATACAGAAGACCAACAGGAGATGACAGCAGACAGAAACACAACAGGAGATGACAGCAGACAGAAACACAACAGGAGATGACAGCAGACAGAAACACTACTTTGTGCTTTAGGAGTTTAGTCAGCTTTTTATACGTGTGTGATTTAAAATTTGCGATAATTGAAGTTGATGTGAAAAAGTGTATTTATGACTGTATGAATGCCAAGAGAATTAATTGTTTGGTGGATTGTTGTGTTACTTACGATATTTAATAGGTTGATGCTATTTTTAATTCTTTTGTTCCGTTCCATAGTTGTTTTATTGTAAACTTCAGAACATCTGGGAGTGAAGACGGCTTTCTTGAGATGATCCATTGACTGATTATGACACGTATTGCCAAAAATAGCCGGTATTAAAAAAGACAGACGATCCATTGACTGATTATGACACGTATTGCCAAAAATAGCCGGTATTAAAAAAGACAGACGATCCATTGACTGATTATGACACGTATTGCCGAAAATAGCTGGTATTAAAAAAGACAGACGATCCATTGACTGATTATGACACATATTACCAAAAATAGCTGGTATTAAAAAAGACAGACGATCCATTGACTGATTATGGCACGTATTGCCAAAAATAACTGGTATTAAAAAAGACAGACGATCCATTGACTGATTATGACACGTATTGCCGAAAATAGCTAGTATTAAAAAAGACCAGACGATCCATTGACTGATTATGACACGTATTGCCGAAAATAGCTAGTATTAAAAAAGACAGACGATCCATTGACTGATTATGACACGTATTGCCGAAAATAGCTAGTATTAAAAAAGACAGACAATCCATTGACTGATTATGACATGTATTGCTGAAAATAGCTGGTATTAAAAAATACAGATGATCCATTGACTGATTATGACACGTATAGCCGAAAATAGCTGGTATTAAAAAAGACAGACGATCCATTGACTGATTATGACACGTATTGCCAAAAATAGCTGGTATTAAAAAAGACAGACGATCCATTGACTGATTATGGCACGTATTGCCAAAAATAACGTATTAAAAAAGACAGACGATCCATTGACTGATTATAACACGTATTGCCGAAAATAGCTAGTATTAAAAAAGACAGACGATCCATTGACTGATTATGACACGTATTGCCGAAAATAGCTAGTATTAAAAAAGACAGACAATCCATTGACTGATTATGACATGTATTGCTGAAAATAGCTGGTATTAAAAAATACAGATGATCCATTGACTGATTATGACACGTATAGCCGAAAATAGCTGGTATTAAAAAAGACAGACGATCCATTGACTGATTATGACACGTATTGCCAAAAATAGCCGGTATTAAAAAAGACAGACGATCCATTGACTGATTATGACACGTATTGCCGAAAATAACTGGTATTAAAAAAGACAGACGATCCATTGACTGATTATGACACGTATTGCCGAAAATAGCTAGTATTAAAAAAGACAGACGATCCATTGACTGATTATGACACGTATTGCCAAAAATAGCTGGTATTAAAAAAGACAGACGATCCATTGACTGATTATGACACGTATTGCCGAAAATAGCTAGTATTAAAAAAGACAGACAATCCATTGACTGATTATGACACGTATTGCCGAAAATAGCTGGTATTAAAAAAGAGATGATCCATTGACTGATTATGACACGTATAGCCGAAAATAGCTGGTATTAAAAAAGACAGATGATCCATTGACTGATTATGACACGTATAGCCGATTGCCACAAATAGCCGGTATTAAAAAAGACAGACGATCCATTGACTGATTATGACACGTATTGCCGAAAATAGCTGGTATTAAAAAAGACAGACAATCCATTGACTGATTATGACACGTATTGCCAAAAATAGCTGGTATTAAAAAAGACAGACGATCCATTGACTGATTATGACACGTATTGTCAAAAATAGCTGGTATTAAAAAAGACAGATGATCCATTGACTGATTATGACACGTATTGCCAAAAATAGCTGGTATTAAAAAAGACAGACAATCCATTGACTGATTATGACACGTATTGTCAAAAATAGCTGGTATTAAAAAAGACATGATCCATTGACTGATTATGACACGTATTGCCAAAAATAGCTGGTATTAAAAAAGACAGACGATCCATTGACTGATTATGACACGTATTGCCAAAAATAGCTGGTATTAAAAAAGACAGACGATCCATTGACTGATTATGACACGTATTGCCGAAAATAGCTAGTATTAAAAAAGACAGACGATCCATTGACTGATTATGACACGTATTGCCAAAAATAGCTGGTATTAAAAAAGACAGACGATCCATTGACTGATTATGACACGTATTGCCAAAAATAGCTAGTATTGACGATCCATTGACTGATTATGACACGTGTTGCCGAAAATAGCTGGTATTAAAAAAGACAGACGATCCATTGACTGATTATGACACGTATTGCCGAAAATAGCTGGTATTAAAAAAGACAGACGATCCATTGACTGATTATGACACGTATTGCCAAAAATAGCTGGTATTAAAAAAGACAGACGATCCATTGACTGATTATGACACGTATTGCCGAAAATAGCTGGTATTAAAAAAGACAGACGATCCATTGACTGATTATGACACGTATTGCCAAAAATAGCTGGTATTAAAAAAGACAGACGATCCATTGACTGGGGTTCTCAGAAAAGGGTCCCAAATGTGTGACAAAGTTCATAGAGGAAAGCTGAAAACTTGATGGCTGATAAACATGACTATGATGTCACTAAATCTGGAAATGTGTGACATAGACCTTGAAACATAAAGTTCATAGAGGAAAGCTAAAAAATTGATGGCTGATGTCACTAAATCTGGAAAAAACTTCAAAGGAAATCTTTTTGTATTCATGACACGGGGGGGGGGGGGGTCAAAGTATGTGATCCCTTGACACCGCGCAGTTGGGGCATGGACACCAATCTCTTCTAAAAATGCCTGTTCAATTTACCTGAGAAGAAAATGGAGCCTGTAGTTCACTTTTATGCTCTTGTTATAAACAAGAACATCATACCAAAATTATGGACTTGAGTGTGACTTTCGTAGAGGCAGACACAATGCGCAGAAGAGGACGCTAACATCTGTAGCTCGACAATTCTACTGCTTTTGTAGAAACAGGAATGCAAACATCAAACTGTGGCATTGAGTTCAGAATTATATCCCTATTCAAATGCATAAAATGTTGCTGTGAATTTGGTGGATTGCATAATCAAGGTTGATGGGCAGTTGAGGCATGGGCACCAACATTCCGCGCAGTTGAGGCAGAGACACCCAAAGTCCAAAACTTCAGATTGTGTGCTCTTCTATTATGGAATATGACTATAGTGTAAGTGATCATCATTCACAATAGAATAATAGGCATCTGTATGCACGCAAGTTAATAAAATCAGGGACAGCACTGATTTAAAATGTGACAATAAACATTCCGCGCAGTTGAGGCAGAGACACCAAGTCAAAAACGAAACTGGCCTCGATCGTCACACTTCAAAGTTTAAAAGACTGCTCCATTACCTTCATTTTTGTGTGTGCAACGTTGTTGCTCGTATTCCATTTCTTTATTTATTAAAATGCAAAAATGTCCCCAATCGACTTGAAAATGATTAGTATGATGCTAAAACTGATTGTTTTATTTTCTAAGATGAAAGCCGAATCCAAGTCACCGATTCGGCCGTTGAGCCAAAAATTATTTTCTACAACTATAAAAATCACTAAATAGTCATAAAATCCACACCAAAAAGAGCTGGAGACATTGATCTCCAACTCAAAGCAATATATCGCCTGACATTTGTTGCATAAAGCGATAATTCTTACCTTGTTGTCACAGACACACAAAACAGTGGGCAGTCGAGGTGCAGACGAAACAATTGAACACAAATTTAAATCACCGTCTGCTGACAATGTAGGTCGCTGAAAGCGTGCTGTAGCTTATTGTATCCTTCCATGCGTTTGAACAGTGGTTGTTTCGTACAAAAAATAGTTCCTAGGTCTTCAGTATTTTTTTTACAGAAATTAAAAAGTTTTGTGCAGTCGAGGCGCAAAACGTTGACACCACGATGGGTATCCAAACATGTGATTCAATTATACTGCATTAATCGACCAAGAATGAAATCTGCTAGCTACAATGCACGAGTGCATCTGTACTCTAAACATCTGTGCCGAAAGTAGTCCCACTGTGTGTCAGATTGGCTTTGGAAGAAAACAATAGCAACAAAGCGTTGTGGACACGATGGGCCTCGACTGTCACACATAATTTGACACCCATTTTTTTCTCTTAGCTTGATTTTTTCAAAAAGTCAACATACTGCCATCAAAAGTGTATTTCTCATCTTCAGATGTGTACAGTTTGTTAGCATTTTACTAAGTGAAAAGTAAGTGATTAAAGATGAAATATTACGGTCTCTCAAGTATGTCACAAAATGGCTGCCATGTAATGAGGCCTTTCTTTCTATTTTTACTGAGTGAAACTGTTAAAAAATTCGTTTTATCAAAAAGATTGTTTTTGTACTTACAGCTACAAGTGTGAAGTACATAATGTACATTTGTGTATACATGACCACACCCACATACGCTTCAAACACGTACAGAACACACACATTAACAAAACAAAACATTTTCAGCTTTGAATTTAATCATTTCATGATTGACATGTCAAATACAATACACCACTCGACAGAAAACATTACATACGTTTTAATAATACAACTAAATATGCTGTGCATAAAACAAATTACAAACGTTTTGATAATGCAACTAAATATGCTGTGCATAAAACAAATTACAAACATTTTGATAATGCAACTAAATATGCTGTGTCAGAAAACAAATTACAAACGTTTTGATAATGCAACTAAATATGCTGTGTCGGAAAACAAATTACAAACGTTTTGATAATGCAACTAAATATGCTGTGCATAAAACAAATTACAAACATTTTGATAATGCAACTAAATATGCTGTGTCGGAAAACAAATTACAAACATTTTGATAATGCAACTAAATATGCTGTGTCGGAAAACAAATTACAAACGTTTTGATAATGCAACTAAATATGCTGTGTCGGAAAACAAATTACAAATGTTTTGATAATGCAACTAAATATGCTGTGCATAAAACAAATTACAAACATTTTGATAATGCAACTAAATATGCTGTGTCAGAAAACAAATTACAAACATTTTGATAATGCAACTAAATATGCTGTGTCGGAAAACAAATTACAAACGTTTTGACAATACGACTAAATATGCTGTGTCGGAAAACAAATTACAAACGTTTTGATAATGCAACTAAATATGCTGTGCAGAAAACAAATTACAAATGTTTTGATAATACGACTAAATATGCTGTGTCGGAACACAAATTACAAACATTTCGATAATGCAACTAAATATGCTGTGCATAAAACAAATTACAAACATTTTGATAATGCAACTAAATATGCTGTGTCGGAAAACAAATTACAAACGTTTTGATAATGCAACTAAATATGCTGTGTCAGAAAACAAATTACAAACGTTTTGATAATGCAACTAAATATGCTGTGTCGGAACACAAATTACAAACGTTTTGATAATGCAACTAAATATGCTGTGTCGGAAAACAAATTACAAACATTTTGATAATGCAACTAAATATGCTGTGTCGGAAAACAAATTACAAATGTTTTGATAATGCAACTAAATATGCTGTGCATAAAACAAATTACAAACATTTTGATAATGCAACTAAATATGCTGTGTCAGAAAACAAATTACAAACGTTTTGATAATGCAACTAAATATGCTGTGTCGGAAAACAAATTACAAACGTTTTGATAATGCAACTAAATATGCTGTGTCGGAAAACAAATTACAAACGTTTTGATAATGCAACTAAATATGCTGTGTCGGAAAACAAATTACAAACATTTTGATAATGCAACTAAATATGCTGTGTCGGAAAACAAATTACAAACGTTTTGATAATGCAACTAAATATGCTGTGTCGGAAAACAAATTACAAACATTTCGATAATGCAACTAAATATGCTGTGTCGGAAAACAAATTACAAACATTTTGATAATGCAACTAAATATGCTGTGTCGGAAAACAAATTACAAACATTTTGATAATGCAACTAAATATGCTGTGTCGGAAAACAAATTACAAACATTTTGATAATGCAACTAAATATGCTGTGTCGGAAAACAAATTACAAACATTTTGATAATGCAACTAAATATGCTGTGTCGGAAAACAAATTACAAACATTTTGATAATGCAACTAAATATGCTGTGTCGGAAAACAAATTACAAACATTTCGATAATGCAACTAAATATGCTGTGTCGGAAAACAAATTACAAACATTTTGATAATGCAACTAAATATGCTGTGTCGGAAAACAAATTACAAACATTTTGATAATGCAACTAAATATGCTGTGTCGGAAAACAAATTACAAACATTTTGATAATGCAACTAAATATGCTGTGTCGGAAAACAAATTACAAACGTTTTGATAATGCAACTAAATATGCTGTGTCGGAAAACAAATTACAAACATTTTGATAATGCAACTAAATATGCTGTGCGGAAAACAAATTACAAACATTTTGATAATGCAACTAAATATGCTGTGCATAAAACAAATTACAAACATTTTGATAATGCAACTAAATATGCTGTGTCGGAAAACAAATTACAAACATTTTGATAATGCAACTAAATATGCTGTGCAACTAAATATGCTGTAAAACAAATTACAAACATTTTGATAATGCAACTAAATATGCTGTGTCGGAAAACAAATTACAAACATTTTTAATGATAATATGCTGTGTCGGAAAACAAATTACAAACGTTTTGAACTAAATATGCTGTGTCGGAAAACAAATTACAAACATTTTGATAATGCAACTAAATATGCTGTGCAGAAAACAAATTACAAACATTTTGATAATGCAACTAAATATGCTGTGCATAAAACAAATTACAAACATTTTGATAAAACAACTAAATATGCTGTGTCGGAAAACAAATTACAAACGTTTTGATAATGCAACTAAATATGCTGTGTCATAAAACAAATTACAAACATTTTGATAATGCAACTAAATATGCTGTGTCGGAAAACAAATTACAAACGTTTTGATAATGCAACTAAATATGCTGTGTCGGAAAACAAATTACAAACGTTTTGATAATGCAACTAAATATGCTGTGTCGGAAAACAAATTACAAACGTTTTGATAATGCAACTAAATATGCTGTGCATAAAACAAATTACAAACATTTTGATAATGCAACTAAATATGCTGTGCAGAAAACAAATTACAAACATTTTGATAATGCAACTAAATATGCTGTGTCGGAAAACAAATTACAAACATTTTGATAATGCAACTAAATATGCTGTGTCGGAAAACAAATTACAAACATTTTGATAATGCAACTAAATATGCTGTGTCGGAAAACAAATTACAAACATTTTGATAATGCAACTAAATATGCTGTGTCGGAAAACAAATTACAAACATTTTGATAATGCAACTAAATATGCTGTGTCGGAAAACAAATTACAAACATTTCGATAAAAACTAAATATGCTGTTCGGAAAACAAATTACAAACATTTTGATAATGCAACTAAATATGCTGTGTCGGAAAACAAATTACAAACATTTTGATAATGCAACTAAATATGCTGTGTCGGAAAACAAATTACAAACATTTTGATAATGCAACTAAATATGCTGTGTCGGAAAACAAATTACAAACATTTTGATAATGCAACTAAATATGCTGTGTCGGAAAACAAATTACAAACGTTTTGATAATGCAACTAAATATGCTGTGTCGGAAAACAAATTACAAACATTTTGATAATGCAACTAAATATGCTGTGCATAAAACAAATTACAAACATTTTGATAATGCAACTAAATATGCTGTGCATAAAACAAATTACAAACATTTTGATAATGCAACTAAATATGCTGTGCATAAAACAAATTACAAACATTTTGATAATGCAACTAAATATGCTGTGCATAAAACAAATTACAAACATTTTGATAATGCAACTAAATATGCTGTGCATAAAACAAATTACAAACATTTTGATAATGCAACTAAATATGCTGTGTCGGAAAACAAATTACAAACGTTTTGACAATACGACTAAATATGCTGTGTCAGAAAACAAATTACAAACGTTTTGATAATGCAACTAAATATGCTGGACATGCAACTAAATTCGGAACACAAATTAAAGGTACAGATAATGCAACTAAATATGCTGTGTAAAACAAATTACAAACATTTTGATAATGCAACTAAATATGCTGTGCGGAAAACAAATTACAAACATTTTGATAATGCAACTAAATATGCTGTGTTGATAATGCAACTAAATATGCTGTGCATAAAACAAAACATTTTGATAATGCAACTAAATATGCTGTGTCGGAAAACAAATTACAAACATTTTGATAATGCAACTAAATATGCTGTGTCGGAAAACAAATTACAAACATTTTGATAATGGGACTAAATATGCTGTGTCAGAAAACAAATTACAAAGTTTTGATAATGGGTGCTGTGTCGGAAAACTGGAGGTACTGTGCGGAAAACAAATTACAACCAGGAACTCATATGGGACATTTATAAATATGCTGTGCATAAAACAAATTACAAACAGATAGTGCTGTGTCGGAAAACAAATTACAAACGTTTTGGACTAAATATGCTGTCAGAAAACAAATTACAATTGGGACATTTATAAAGGTACAGATAGTGGGTCGGTCCTGGAGGTACTGCTACACCAGGATCATATGGGACATTTATAAAGGTACAGATAGTGGGTCGGTCCTGGAGGTACTGCTACACCAGGATCATATGGGACATTTATGTACAGATAGTGGGACGATCCTGGAGATACGGTATAGTCAATATAACATAGCAACCATGGGGCGTTGCTGATAGTCAATCAATATAACATAGCAACCATGGGGCGTTGCTGATAGTCAATAATATAACATAGCAACCATGCGTTGCTGATAGTCAATAATATAACATAGCAACCATGGGGCGTTGCTGATAGTCAATAATATAACATAGCAACCACGGGGCGTTGCTGATAGTCAATAATATAACATAGCAACCATGGGGCGTTGCTGACAGTCAATAATATAACATAGCAACCATGGGGCGTTGCTGACAGTCAATAATATAACATAGCAACCATGGGGCGTTGCTGACAGTCAATAATATAACATAGCAACCACGGGGCGTTGCTGATAGTCAATAATATAACATAGCAACCACGGGGCGTTGCTGATTGTCACATATAAAGCTAAAATTCTAAACATGTCTTGTAGTTGTACTAAAGAAAACAAGGTCATCATTGCATTCTGATGTGCTAAAGAAAACAAGGTCATCATTGCATTCTGATGTGCTAAAGAAAACAAGGTCATTGCATTCTGATGTGCTAAAGAAAACAAGGTCATCATTGCATTCTGGTGTACTACAGAAAACAAGGTCATCATTGCATTCTGGTGTGCTAAAGAAAACAAGGTCATCATTGCATTCTGATGTGCTAAAGAAAACAAGGTCATCATTGCATTCTGGTGTACTACAGAAAACAAGGTCATTGCATTCTGGTGTACTACAGAAAACGGGGTCATCATTGCATTCTGGTGTACTAAAGAAAACGGGGTCATCATTGCATTCTGGTGTACTACAGAAAACAAGGTCATCATTGCATTCTGGTGTACTACAGAAAAGGTCATCATTGCATTCTGGTGTACTAAAGAAAACAAGGTCATCATTGCATTCTGGTCCATTATACATTATGATACAAGTTCCCACATTACCTAATGCACACAAAATACACGAATGACATTACAACACTGAAGTGTGCACACACACACATACACACACACACATGTACAGTACAGGTGTACATCAAAGTTGTACAAACATGCAGGTTAGTCATAAGCTTCCATTACCAAAAAAAGAAATTAATAGGCAATGCTTGTGGAACAGGAAAGTGAAGTACAGATGGTGTTGCTAGGGGCAATGCACTTTGACCTTTGCTGACCTTGACATTGAAGGTCACACATCGGACAGGAGCAATGCAGCAATGGTGCCTGTTAGAGAACAAAAGTATTCTATGCTTTAAAAAAAAATGGTATGCTAAAACATACTGACTCATTACAAATGAAATGAAATAAGATTTGAAACATAAATCTGAAATAAGCTATCCACAAAAAGTTAAGGATCACTTGCAAACTAATTCATAACTTTCCAAATAAGAAAGCCAATGCGTTGAATTTTGGCAAACATTTAATTCAATGCTTTGGTGATAACGATACACAATTGCCTTCAATTTCGAGCAATCGTTTGGTCTGTACATTTGATCAAAGTGGGTACGTATCGAAATTTGATTTCCCAAAGTCATTGAAATCACAAGACAGGGCATTCTGATGCTCCCAAAAGTTCAGTAATGCGTGTATCCGCCATGGCTGTTCTGGCACTCGACGCAGCGAGTCCTCATGGAGTTGACCAGGGTGGTGAAGATCCTCTGTGGAAGCGCCTGCCACTCAGCCTGCAGCATCTGGTAGAGGTGCTGGGCATCCCTGGGAGGGGGGTGGTTGCTCCTCACTTTGCGATCCAGCTCATCCCAGAGGTTCTCAATCGGGTTGAGATCGGGACTGCATGCTGGCCACTCCATTCTGTTGACTCCAGACTGCTGCAGGAAGTCGTTGACCACCCTTGCCCTGTGGGGGCGAGCGTTGTCATCCTGGTAGACAGCCGGCGGTCCCATCTGCTGCAGTGTAGGCACAGCCAGCGGTCGAAGGATCTCATCCCGGTATCGGAGGCCAGTCAGGTTACCCTGTACATGATACAAGGGTGTTCTGTGGTGAAGGCTGAAGGCCCCCCAGACCATTACAGAACCTCCACCAAAGGCCACCTTTTCTTGGACAGTGGCGTCAATAAAGCGTTCCCCTGGGCGCCTCCAGACCCTCAGTCGGCCGTCGTTGTGGTTCAGGGTGAAGCGTGATTCATCACTGAACAGGACCTGGGACCATTGCTGACGTGTCCACCTCACGTGACGTCTGCAGAAGGCGCGGCGTGCTGCCCTATGGGCTGGAGTTAAGCGTGGCCGTACAGCTGGGCGACGAGAACGGAGGTTAAACCCATGAAGGCGGTTCCGTATGGTCTGCTGGCTGATGTTGATGTTAGTAGCCACCCTCAGCTGCCTTCGAATGATGCTGGAAGAGGCTGTTCTTGTCTGCAGGGCTTGTCGTTCAATGAGACGATCTTCACGTGGAGTTGTCTTCTTCGGTCGACCAGATCTGCATCTTTCATGGACCCTCCCAGTGGCTGTGAAGCGTTGAATCAGTCTGACAATGACCGAGATGGACACCTGAAGTCGCCTGGCCACTTCTCGCTTGGGAACACCATCTTGGAACCATGCAACAGCTCGTCCCCTATCCAACTCGCTCAATTTTCGTCGTGGAGGCATTGTCAAATCAGGCCTAATACTGGTGGTATGTCTTCTTATAAAGCCAAGCAAGAGACAGCATCTCACACATAAACAGCAGTGCTTGCACGTGCATAATGGTTTTTCCATCTGGCTTGTGCAATGTGTTCATGCAGAACGATCCAAAACAAGGTCCTTTTTCGCAAGTTTCCGCTTTTTCTTTTGCTGCCAAGCTCAGTAATAGAGAATCACGTGCAATGTTTCCACTAACACAACATCGCCCACTTACAGCTGAACAAGAATTCATAACAATTTGGCTTGACTGAGAAAAAAATAACAGGAGCGAACGGAGTTTATTGCGCACCTGTTTTCTCATAGTGATCCTTAACTTTTTGTGAGTAGTGTATATAAGTACTTATTCAGAAATTGTGATCAAACACTTTACAAACCAAGGTAGGAACATAAACAGCGCACAAAATGTGATATCTCAGCTCTCAATTTACACCTTTTTTTTTAAATTTAGCTAAACAGACAGGTTACTTGTCATGAAAAATGATGAATGTGGCAGATGCTTAGTGCTTTCATGTGATTACTTCCCCTATCTTGTCAGCCAAAACAGTGTTGGATGTGGCAATTCTGATAAACCAACCAACCACAGTACTACAGACCTGCCAGGTTGGATGTGGCAATACTGATAAACCAACAACAGTACTACAGACCTGCCAGGTTGGATGTGGCAATACTGATAAACCAACAACAGTACTACAGACCTGCCAGGTTGGATGTGGCAATACTGATAAACCAACCACAGTACTACAGACCTGCCAGGTTGGATGTGGCAATACTGATAAACCAACAACAGTACTACAGACCTGCCAGGTTGGATGTGGCAATACTGATAAACCAACAACAGTACTACAGACCTGCCAGGTTGGATGTGGCAATACTGATAAACCAACAACAGTACTACAGACCTGCCAGGTTGGATGTGGCAATACTAATAAACCAACAACAGTACTACAGACCTGCCAGGTTGGATGTGGCAATACTGATAAACCAACAACAGTACTACAGACCTGCCAGGTTGGATGTGGCAATACTAATAAACCAACAACAGTACTACAGACCTGCCAGGTTGGATGTGGCAATACTGATAAACCAACAACAGTACTACAGACCTGCCAGGTTGGATGTGGCAATACTGATAAACCAACAACAGTACTACAGACCTGCCAGGTTGGATGTGGCAATACTGATAAACCAACAACAGTACTACAGACCTGCCAGGTTGGATGTGGCAATACTGATAAACCAACAACAGTACTACAGACCTGCCAGGTTGGATGTGGCAATACTGATAAACCAACAACAGTACTACAGACCTGCCAGGTTGGATGTGGCAATACTGATAAACCAACAACAGTACTACAGACCTGCCAGGTTGGATGTGGCAATACTGATAAACCAACAACAGTACTACAGACCTGCCAGGTTGGATGTGGCAATACTGATAAACCAACAACAGTACTACAGACCTGCCAGGTTGGATGTGGCAATACTGATAAACCAACAACAGTACTACAGACCTGCCAGGTTGGATGTGGCAATACTGATAAACCAACAACAGTACTACAGACCTGCCAGGTTGGATGTGGCAATACTGATAAACCAACAATAGTACTACAGACCTGCCAGGTTGGATGTGGCAATACTGATAAACCAACAATAGTACTACAGACCTGCCAGGTTGGATGTGGCAATACTGATAAACCAACCACAGTACTACAGACCTGCCAGGTTGGATGTGGCAATACTGATAAACCAGCCAACAACAGTACTACTGACCTGCCAGGGTGGATGTGGCAATACTGATAAACCAACAACAGTACGACAGACCTGCCAGGTTGGATGTGGCAATACTGATAAACCAACCAACAACAGTACTACAGACCTGCCAGGTTGGATGTGGCAATACTGATAAACCAACAACAGTACTACAGACCTGCCAGGTTGGATGTGGCAATACTGATAAACCAACAACAGTACTACAGACCTGCCAGGTTGGATGTGGCAATACTGATAAACCAACAACAGTACTACAGACCTGCCAGGTTGGATGTGGCAATACTGATAAACCAACAACAGTACTACAGACCTGCCAGGTTGGATGTGGCAATACTGATAAACCAACCACAGTACTACAGACCTGCCAGGTTGGATGTGGCAATACTGATAAACCAACAATAGTACTACAGACCTGCCAGGTTGGATGTGGCAATACTGATAAACCAACCACAGTACTACAGACCTGCCAGGTTGGATGTGGCAATACTGATAAACCAACAACAGTACTACAGACCTGCCAGGTTGGATGTGGCAATACTGATAAACCAGCCAACAACAGTACTACTGACCTGCCAGGGTGGATGTGGCAATACTGATAAACCAACAACAGTACGACAGACCTGCCAGGTTGGATGTGGCAATACTGATAAACCAACCACAGTACTACAGACCTGCCAGGTTGGATGTGGCAATACTAATAAACCAACCACAATACTACAGACCTGCCAGGCTGGATGTGGCAATACTAATAAACCAACAATAGTACTACAGACCTGCCAGGTTGGAAGTGGCAATACTGATAAACACAGCAAACCAGCCATGGGAATCCAACAGAGCCTGGATCAGTGGAGGGGAGATCAGATTAATGACGATCTGAAATAAAGAAAAAAATTTTTTTTTAAAGACAAACACACACACAGAGAATAAACACAAAATATTGAAAATCAAAGCTTTTCTTCTTTCAGTGAACAGCCTCATCATTTTGCTGATGGTACTGTTATACTAAAACAAAGACATAATATCTTTTAAAACAAAATGACCAAAAATCTCAAATTTAAAAAAAGGAAATACTGTAAATGTAAAGAGTATTTTTTACAAGCGTGCAAAGCAACCCCCCAGTCACTTTGTATTTGACAGGTATTGAACTCAGTTGTCTGTTCACCAAAGCCTAACATTCCATTGCATCCATTTCATTTGTTTAGAACCAATCATAAAGCAATGCTACACCCAAATTACAAAATCACTAAAGCATGGGTAATCAATCATAATAATAATACAGAAAATGTATATAGCTCAAAGCGCTTTACATGGACATTAAAACACAAATAAGTTAACAGTATACACATAAGACTCAGTACAATCAAGCCAAATATGCATAAACCAACATTATTTAAACAATAAAGAGCAATGCCAAACGTTGACGAGGGAACAAAGGCAGGGAATTGCAAACAGGCTTATGAGATCCTCAAAACCCTTACCAAGACACAACAGCCAAAGGCTTCGGTAATCGAAGACAGCAGCGGGAACCTTCTTACGGAAAGCTCTGCTGTACTCGCCCGATGGACTGAATACTGCAAAGGGCTGTACAACTACGACCTACAACCACACATCAACATCCTGAAGAAAGAGCAAGCTAATTCGAGAAAGGCAGAAAATCTACCTGTTCTGCAAGAAGAAGTAGAAGCAGCAGTGCGCAGTCTGAAAGCTGGAAAAGCACCAGGCGTTGACAATATTCCTGCTGAACTCCTTAAACATGGTGGAGAAGAAGTGACGAAGGCCCTTACAAAACTGTCAGAAAATCTGGGACTTGAAGGAATGGCCAAAGGAATGGACACGATCACTGATAATGCCACTCCCCAAGAAAGGAAATCTTAAACGATGCCAGAATTACAGGATGATCAGTCTGATCAGCCATCCCAGCAAAGTAATGCTACGTGTTATCCTCAGTCGCCTCAAGACCATTGCTGAGGAACTATTGTCTGAAGTACAAGCTGGTTTCAGATCTGGAAGGAGCACAGTTGAGCAGATCTTCAACTGCCGTGTAATTATAGAAAAACATTTACAGCATCAAAAAGAACACTACCATAATTTCATTGACTTTCGCAAGGCGTTCGACAGAGTTTGGCATGCTGGTTTGTGGCAAGTCATGAGAGGCTTCAACATCGAGGAAGGCCTTGTTCAAACCATCGAGACACTCTACAAGATCTCAAGTAGTGCAGTTCTCCTCAATAATCAACTCGGAGAATTTTTCCAAACAGCAGTAGGTGTCTGTCAAGGATGTTTACTTTCTTCAGTACTATTCAACATCTTCCTGGAGAAGATCATGCAAGACACCCTTCATGACCACCATACTTCCATCTCCATTGGTGGCAGACGTTTGTGCAACCTGCGTTTTGCTGACGACATAGACCTTTTGGGCGGCAGCAAGAACGAACTCCAAGAGCTCACTGACAATCTTGTGAACAGCGCTGGGTCATACAGAATGGAAGTCAGCCATGAGAAAAGCAAAGTCATGGTGAACAGTGTGAATGACAACACCGCTGATATCACTATGAACGGTCAAAAGCTGGAAGAGGTGAAGAACTTCAAGTACTTGGGAGCACTTCTGCCCAAAGATGGCAGCTGCACCGCAGAGATCCATCAGCGGATTACACAAGCTACAGCAGCCATGGCTAGACTGAGCAGAATTTGGAAAAGCAACATCAGCTTCACTACAAAGTACAGACTCTACCAGTCACTCGTAATCACCATCTTTCTCTACGGGTGTGAAACATGGACTCTGCTGGCTGACTCCGAGAGAAAAATTCAAGCTTTTGAAACAAAATGCCTGAGAAAACTGCTGGGCATTACATACCTAGAACGCGAGACAAATGAATATGTCCGCAACAAGATCGCAGAGCTGGTTGGGCCACAAGAACACCTTTTGACGACAGTTAAACGTCGCACGCTCATCTGCTTTGGCCACATAAACCGTCACGAATACTTGTCGAAGACCATTCTCCAGGGAACCGTGGAAGGGGGCCGCCGTCGCGGCTGACAAAAGAAGAACTGCCACTGGGTCGACAATATCAAAGAATGGACCAACATGAACATGAATCACCTGATCCCGGCCGCCCACCAGAGGCAGAACTGGAGAATGTTGTCTGCTGCTGCTGCCCATCAATCCCCCCAACGACCACAGCGGTCAAGGGAAACAATATTACAATATAAGAAAAGAAACAAACTTGCTAGGGAAATCAAAGTACATGAGCTTCGTTATCACGCAAACACACAATAATAGAGAAGCACACACAACACACATACACTTATCTGAACAAGTAACAGCCAAGAAATATTCACACAGACACACAATGACTTGAACAAATAATAAGCATTCACACACACACACACACACACACACACACACACACACACACACACACACTGACCCCATTACAACCACCCCGACTTACACACAAGCACACACATCCATGATTGAGGGCACTGACCCCATTACAACCACCCCGACTTACACACAAGCACACACATCCATGATTTAGGTTTCTAAACAGAAGCATGTGGATTGAAGGTAAGATGTGACCTGTTAGTGGTATGAAGCATCAAAGAGGTGAGTTTTCAAAGAAGTCTTGAAAGACTGAACTGAGGAAGAATGGCGAACACTGTGGTAAGCCGTTCCAGACTGAACTGAGGAACAATGGCGAACACTGTGGTAAGCCATTCCAGACTGAACTGAGGAAGAATGGTGAACACTGTGGTAAGCCGTTCCAGACTCAACTGAGGAAGAATGGCGAACACTGTGGTAAGCCGTTCCAGACTGAACTGAGGAAGAATGGCGAACACTGGTAAGCCATTCCAGACTGAACTGAGGAAGAATGGCGAACACTGTGGTAAGCCATTCCAGACTGAACTGAGGAAGAATGGTGAACACTGTGGTAAGCCATTCCAGACTGAACTGAGGAAGAATGGTGAACACTGTGGTAAGCCATTCCAGACTGAAGGGACAGAGTGTGAAAAAGACTCTCTCTCTCTCTCTCTCTCTCTCTCTCTCTCTCCCCCTCTCTCTCTCTCTCCCCCTCTCTCTCCCTCTCTCTCATAAAGAAAGGTCCAACAGTAGCAAGGCAATCCTAAAAGTCCAGTTGAGCAGTAGAAGTAACAGTAATAATAGTACGTACACTGTCATGAAAGTCTAGCAGTAGAAGTAACAATAAAAATAGTACCTACACTGTCATGAAAGTCTAACAGTAGAAGTAACAGTAATAATAGTACCTACACTGTCATGAAAGTCTAGCAGTAGAAGTAACAGTAATAATAGTACCTACACTGACATGAAAGTCTAACAGTAGAAGTAACAGTAATAATAGTACCTACACTGTCAATTCTGAAAGTCTAGTAGTAGAAGTAACAGTAATAATAGTACCTACACTGTCAATCCTGAAAGTCTAGTAGTAGAAGTAACACTAACAGTAATAATAGTACCTACACTGTCATGAAAGTCTAGCAGTAGAAGTAACAGTAATAATAGTACCTACACTGTCATGAAAGTCTAGCAATAGAAGTAGCAGTAATAATAGTACGTACACTGTCATGAAAGTCTAGCAGTAGAAGTAACAATAAAAAATAGTACCTACACTGTCATGAAAGTCTAGCAGTAGAAGTAACAGTAATAATAGTACCTACACTGTCATGAAAGTCTAGCAGTAGAAGTAACAGTAATAATAGTACCTACACTGTCAATCCTGAAAGTCTAACAGTAGAAGTAACAGTAATAATAGTACCTACACTGTCAATCCTGAAAGTCTAGCAGTAGAAGTAACAGTAATAATAGTACCTACACTGTCAATCCTGAAAGTCTAACAGTAGAAGTAACAGTAATAATAGTACCTACACTGTCATGAAAGTTTAGCAGTAGAAGTAACAGTAATAATAGTACCTACACTGTCAATCCTGAAAGTCTAGTAGTAGAAGTAACAGTAATAATAGTACCTACACTGTCAATCCTGAAAGTCTAGCAGTAGAAGTAACAGTAATAATAGTACCTACACTGTCAATCCTGAAAGTCTAACAGTAGAAGTAACAGTAATAATAGTACCTACACTGTCATGAAAGTCTAGCAGTAGAAGTAACAGTAATAATAGTACCTACACTGTCAATCCTGAAAGTCTAGTAGTAGAAGTAACAGTAATAATAGTACCTACACTGTCAATCCTGAAAGTCTAGCAGTAGAAGTAACAGTAATAATAGTACCTACACTGTCATGAAAGTCTAACAGTAGAAGTAACAGTAATAATAGTACCTACACTGTCAATTCTGAAAGTCTAGCAGTAGAAGTAACAGTAATAATAGTACCTACACTGTCAATCCTGAAAGTCTAGTAGTAGAAGTAACAGTAATAATAGTACCTACACTGTCATGAAAGTCTAACAGTAGAAGTAACAGTAATAATAGTACCTACACTGTCAATTCTGAAAGTCTAACAGTAGAAGTAACAGTAATAATAGTACCTACACTGTCAATCCTGAAAGTCTAGTAGTAGAAGTAACAGTAATAATAGTACCTACACTGTCATGAAAGTCTAACAGTAGAAGTAACAGTAATAATAGTACCTACACTGTCAATCCTGAAAGTCTAGTAGTAGAAGTAACAGTAATAATAGTACCTACACTGTCATGAAAGTCTAGCAGTAGAAGTAACTAATAATAGTACCTACACTGTCATGAAAGTCTAGCAGTAGAAGTAACAGTAATAATAGTACCTACACTGTCAATCCTGAAAGTCTAGCAGTAGAAGTAACAGTAATAGTAGTACCTACACTGTCAATCCTGAAAGTCTAGTAGTAGAAGTAACAGTAATAATAGTACCTACACTGTCAATCCTGAAAGTCTAGCAGTAGAAGTAACAGTAATAATAGTACCTACACTGTCAATCCTGAAAGTCTAGCAGTAGAAGTAACAGTAATAATAGTACCTACACTGTCATGAAAGTCTAGCAGTAGAAGCAACAGTAATAATAGTACCTACACTGTCAATCCTGAAAGTCTAGCAGTAGAAGTAACAGTAGTAATAGTACCTACACTGTCAATCCTGAAAGTCTAGCAGTAGAAGTAACAGTAATAATAGTACCTACACTGTCATGAAAGTAGCAGTAGAAGTAACAGTAATAATAGTACCTACACTGTCATGAAAGTCTAGCAGTAGAAGTAACAGTAATAATAGTACCTACACTGTCAATCCTGAAAGTCTAGTAGTAGAAGTAACAGTAATAATAGTACCTACACTGTCAATCCTGAAAGTCTAGCAGTAGAAGTAACAGTAATAATAGTACCTACACTGTCATGAAAGTAGCAGTAGAAGTAACAGTAATAATAGTACCTACACTGTGAATCCTGAAAGTCTAGTAGTAGAAGTAACAGTAATAATAGTACCTACACTGTCATGAAAGTCTAGCAGTAGAAGTAACAGTAATAATAGTACCTACACTGTCAATCCTGAAAGTCTAGTAGTAGAAGTAACAGTAATAATAGTACCTACACTGTCAATCCTGAAAGTCTAGCAGTAGAAGTAACAGTAATAATAGTACCTACACTGTCAATTCTGAAAGTCTAGCAGTAGAAGTAACAGTAATAATAGTACCTACACTGTCAATCCTGAAAGTCTAGTAATAGAAGTAACAGTAATAATAGTACCTACACTGTCAATCCTGAAAGTCTAGCAGTAGAAGTAACAGTAATAATAGTACCTACACTGTCAATCCTGAAAGTCTAGCAGTAGAAGTAACAGTAATAATAGTACCTACACTGTCAATCCTGAAAGTCTAGCAGTAGAAGTAACAGTAATAATAGTACCTACACTGTCAATCCTGAAAGTCTAGTAGTAGAAGTAACAGTAATAATAGTACCTACACTGTCAATCCTGAAAGTCTAGTAGTAGAAGTAACAGTAATAATAGTACCTACACTGTCAATCCTGAAAGTCTAGCAGTAGAAGTAACAGTAACAGTAATAATAGTACCTACACTGTCAATCCTGAAAGTCTAGCAGTAGAAGTAACAGTACCTACATGTCAAAACAGGGCCATACTTGCTGCCATGTTGGTTTTTACCTGAACAACTGAACCACACCCAATGAAAGATCATCATCATTAGTAGAACCTGTACAGTAGAAATGAGGCCGTAGCTGGTGGCGTAGTCTTTCTGCCCAAACTACTGAACCACACCCAATGAAAGATCATTATAAGTAGTACCTGTACAGTAGAAATGAGGCCATAGTCGGTGGTGTAGTGTTTCTGCACAAACTACTGAACCACACCCAATGAAAGATCATAAGTAGTACCTGTACAGTAGAAATGAGGCCGTAGTCGGTGGCGTAGTGTTTCTGCCCAAACTACTGAACCACACCCAATAAAAGATCATTATAAGTAGTACCTGTACAGTAGAAATGAGGCCGTAGTTGGTGGCGTAGTGTTTCTGCCCAAACAGTTGCAGCGCGGCCAAAGGAAAGACAATGAAGGCTCCGGCCATGATCCAGGTGACGACCACCGTCCACACAAAGTACAGCGCGGGGCCCGCCATCAGGGTGAAGAACCAGAAGCAGGCCATGATGGAGGTGCTGCCTAGTAACAGCATCACCGTCATCTGTGGACAGACAGACAGACAGAGACAGACATACACACAGACAGACCATTAGGGTGAAGAACCAGAAACATCCCATCATGGAGGTGCTGCCTAATAACAGCATCACCGTCATCTGTGGACAGACAGACAGACAGAGACAGACATACACACAGACAGACCATTAGGGTGAAGAACCAGAAACATCCCATCATGGAGGTGCTGCCTAATAACAGCATCACCGTCATCTGTGGACAGACAGACAGAGACAGGCAGACCATCAGGGTGAAGAACCAGAAACATCCCATCATGGAGGTGCTGCCTAATAACAGCATCACCGTCATCTGTGGACAGACAGACAGACAGAGACAGACATACACACAGACAGACCATCAGGGTGAAGAACCAGAAACATCCCATCATGGAGGTGCTGCCTAATAACAGCATCACCGTCATCTGTGGACAGACAGACAGAGACAGGCAGACCATCAGGGTGAAGAACCAGAAACATCCTATGATGGAGGAGCTGCCTAGGAGTAACATCACCGTCATCTGTGGACAGACAGACAGACAGGCAGACCATCAGAGTGAAGAACCAGAAACATCCTATGATGGAGGAGCTGCCTAGGAGTAACATCACCGTCATCTGTGGACAGACAGACAGACAGACAGACCATCAGGGTGAAGAACCAGAAACATCCCATGATGGAGGAGCTGCCTAGGAGTACTAACATCACCGTCATCTGTGGACAGACAGACAGACAGATCATCAGGGTGAAGAACCAGAAACATCCCATGATGGAGGAGCTGCCTAGGAGTACTAACATCACCGTCATCTGTGGACAGACAGACAGACAGACAGACCATCAGGGTGAAGAACCAGAAACATCCCATGATGGAGGAGCTGCCTAGGAGTACTAACATCACCGTCATCTGTGGACAGACAGACAGACCATCAGGGTGAAGAACCAGAAACATCCCATGACGGAGGAGCTGCCTAGGAGTACTAACATCACCGTCATCTGTGGACAGACAAACAGACAGATCATCAGGGTGAAGAACCAGAAACATCCCATGATGGAGGAGCTGCCTAGGAGTAACATCACCGTCATCTGTGGACAGACAGACAGACAGGCAGACCATCAGGGTGAAGAAACCAGAAACATCCCATGATGGAGGAGCTGCCTAGGAGTAACATCACCGTCATCTGTGGACAGACAGACAGACAGACAGACCATCAGGGTGAAGAACCAGAAACATCCCATGATGGAGGAGCTGCCTAGGAGTACTAACATCACCGTCATCTGTGGACAGACAGACAGACAGATCATCAGGGTGAAGAACCAGAAACAATGTATCAGAGATGAGTCCCAATATAGTTGACTGAAACACACACACACACACACACACACACACACACACACACACACACACACACACACACACACAAACCGTGATGCCCAATGTATCAGAGATGAGTCCCAATATAGTTGACTGAAACACACACACACACTCTCTCTCTCTCTCTCTCTCTCTCTCTCTCTCTCTCTCTCTCTCTCTCTCTCTCTCTCTCTCTCTCTCATAATGACGACAGACTTATATATGTTCACACACACACACACACACACTCTCTCTCTCTCTCTCTCTCTCTCTCTCTCTCTCTCTCTCTCTCTCTCTCTCTCTCTCTCTCTCTCTCATAATGACGACAGACTTATATATGTTCAAAAACGTAAAGAATATAAATACTTACTAAAACATATGAAAAGAGATTTTAGAAAACAAAAGGTAGAATCTCTAGCTAATAATTTATCTAACTCGTCCTGTTTTTGGAAGGAACTGAAAAGCATGGGATGTGGTAATAGAACTAAAATATCAAATAACATTACAAATGAAGACTGGGTTAAACATTTTAAGAATGTACTTCAAACAAACACAACAACAGACAATGTTCATCCAAGTACAGAAATAGACCTATCGGAATACTTAGACCATGAATTGAATAAAGAAATCTCAGAAGATGAGGTGTCTAGAGCAATACATAAGTTAAAATCGGGTAAAGCAGGTGGCATAGATGGCATAATCGCTGAAATGTTAATAAATGGGGGAATAGTAGTTCTACAGTTTCTTACTAAACTATTCAATAAAAAAAATTTGATGAAGGCATATATCCCAAAGACTGGTCTAAGGCTATTATAATCCCTGTTCATAAAAAGGGAAATCCTGAAAAAGCTGACAATTATAGGGGAATTTCTTTGTTAAATATTTCGTCCAAATGCTACACTGCTATTCTTAACGCAAGGCTGTATTTGTGGCTTGAAAATAATCAGAATATTTCAGAAAATCAGGCAGGATTCAGAAAAGGTTATTCTACTGTAGACCAAATGTTCAATCTACGTGCAATTGTTCAAAAATGTATGAGTAAAAAGGGTAGAAAATTGTACGTAGCTTTTGTGGATTTTCGAAAAGCTTTTGATTCGATCAGACATGATAAATTACTAGAATGTATTCGAAATAATGGGGTAAAAGGTAAATTTCTTGCATCCCTAACAGCTATGTATGAATCTTTATTTTCATGTGTTCGTGCAAATTTTGATTTATCTGAATTTTTTGAATGCCCAATAGGTGTAAGACAGGGATGTGTTTTAAGCCCTACATTATTTTCGATGTTTATAAACCAGCTTGCAGACCATATGAGTGAAAATGGTTTACATGCGTTTCAAATAGTGCCAGACATTATGGAACTGTTTATTTTGCTTTTCGCAGATGATATTGTTTTAATTTATACTACTCCAAGGGGACTACAGCATCAATGAAATATCTTAAAATCCTGCTGTGATGACTTACACTTATTTGTTAATACTGAAAAGACTAAAGTTATGGTATTTAGAAAAGGTGGATTTCTTGCAAAATATGAACGGTGGTTTTATGACGGTAACCAATTAGAGGTAGTTAACAAGTATTGTTATTTAGGATTCTGCTTTACTACAAAAATTAGCGCTAAATTAGGAACGGAACATTTTGTTATTAAGGGAAAAAGAGCTGTTGTTGAATTGAACCGAGCATATCAAATGTATAAAGAAATGAATGTTAACACTTTCTTTAAAATATTTGACATGAAAATACAACCTATATTGCTGTATTCTTCTGAGATTTGGGGTCTCCAAAGACTAGAACATATAAAGAAAGTCCATCTCATGGCTTGCAAGAGATTCCTAGGTGTGCCACAAAGAACTCCAAATAAAATGGTATATGGTGACCTTGGAAGATACCCCCTTTATATCAACTCTATGGTTAATTCTGTCAGATACTGGTTCAAACTCTTACATTTAACCCCTAACAGATTACCATATAATGCTTATCTTATGTTGCTTGATATGGATAAGTCTGGAAAGACTTGTTGGGCTTCTCAAATACGTAACATTTTGTGGGAAACTG
>CM065705.1:571975-604475 GCA_017654935.2 Phymorhynchus buccinoides | reverse complement strand
TCACACTTTAAATTGTAGAATTAGAAGAAGAAAACGTTGAAAGGAAAAAGAAATCCACCAATGGAGAGGGAGAGGAACAAAGAGAGAGAGGAGTGAGAGAGAGAGAGAGAGAGAGAGAGAGAGAGAGAGAGAGAGAGAGAGAGAGAGAGAGAGAGAGAGACGGAGAAAGAGAGAGAGACAGACAGTGAGAGAGAGGAGTGAGAGAGAGAGAGAGACAGTGAGAGACGGAGAAAGAGAGAGAGACAGACACTGAGAGAGAGGAGTGAGAGAGAGAGAGACAGTGAGAGACGGAGAAAGAGAGAGAGACAGACAGTGAGAGAGAGGAGAGAGAGAGAGAGAGACAGTGAGAGACGGAGACGGAGAGAGAGAGACAGACACTGAGAGAGAGGAGTGAGAGAGAGAGAGAGAGAGACAGTGAGAGACGGAGAGAGAGAGAGAGACAGACACTGAGAGAGAGAGAGTGAGAGAGAGAGAGAGAGAGAGAGAGAGAGAGAGAGAGAGAGAGAGAGAGAGAGAGAGAGAAGAGAGAGAGAGAGAGACAGAGAGAGAGAGAGAGACAGTGAGAGAGAGAGAGAGAGAGAGTGAGAGACGGAGAGAAAGAGAGAGAGACAGACAGTGAGAGAGAGAGAGAGTGAGAGAGAGAGAGAGAGACAGTGAGAGAGACGGAGAAAGAGAGACAGACAGACAGTGAGAGAGGGGAGAGAGAGAGAGAGACAGACAGAGAGAGAGAGTGAGTGAAAGAGGGAGAAAGAGAGAGAGAGAGACAGTGAGAGAGAGGAGTGAGAGAGAGAGAGAGACAGTGAGAGAGGGGAGAGAAATACAGACAGGGAGAGTGGGGGGGAGAGAGAGAGAGAGACAGGGAGAGTGGGGGAAGGGGGGAGAGAAAATGACAATGAAAGAGACAGATGGAAAGGAACAGAGATAAACAAGATGTGAAGGGGGAGGCACAGAGAGACAGACAGAGAAAAGGAAATAGAAAGAAAAAGATAGACAGGTAACAGATAGACAGACAGGTAACAGATAGACAGACAGGTAACAGATAGACAGACAGGAAAATAATGTCTGTCTCTTTGAGACACACTGAGACGGAGTGACTGACAAACAAAGGAGGAGAGGTAACAAGCAGACAGACAGAGGGACAAACAAAGGAGGAGAGGTAACAAGCAGACAGACAGAGGGACAGGCAAAGGAGGAGAAGCAACAAGCAGACAGACAGAGGGACAAACAACGGAGGAGAGGTAACAAGTAGACAGACAGAGGGACAAACAAAGGGAGGTAACAAGCAGACAGACAGAGGGACAAACAACGGAGGGGAGGTAACAGACAGAGGGACAAAGGAGGAGAGGTAACAAACAGACAGACAGACAAACAAAGGAGGAGAGGTAACAAGCAGACAGACAGAGGGACAAACAAAGGAGGGGAGGTAACAAGACAAACAGACAGACAGAGGGACAAACAAAGGAAGGGAGGTAACAAGCAGACAGACAGAGGGACAAACAAAGGAAGGGAGGTAACAAGCAGACAGACAGAGGGACAAACAAAGGAAGGGAGGTAACAAGCAGACAGACAGAGGGACAAACAAAGGAAGGGACGTAACAAGCAGACAGACAGAGGGACAAACAAAGGAAGGGACGTAACAAGCAGACAGACAGAGGGACAAACAAAGGAGGGGAGGTAACAAGCAGACAGACAGAGGGACAAACAAAGGAAGGGAGGTAACAAGCAGACAGACAGAGGGACAAACAAAGGAAGGGACGTAACAAGCAGACAGACAGAGGGACAAACAAAGGAAGGGAGGTAACAAGCAGACAGACAGAGGGACAAACAAAGGAGGAGGGAGGGACAAACAAGCAGACAGACAGAGGGACAAACAAAGGAAGGGAGGTAACAAGCAGACAGACAGAGGGACAAACAAAGGAGAGGGAGGTAACAGACAGAGGGACAAACAAAGGAGGGGAGGTAACAGACAGAGGGACAAACAAAGGAGAGGAGGTAACAGACAGAGGGACAAACAAAGGAGAGGAGGTAACAGACAGAGGGACAAACAAAGGAGAGGAGGTAACAGACAGAGGGACAAACAAAGGAGAGGAGGTAACAGACAGAGGGACAAACAAAGGAGAGGAGGTAACAGACAGAGGGACAAACAAAGGAGAGAGGAGGTAACAGACAGAGGGACAAAGGAGAGGAGGTAACAGACAGAGGACAAACAAAGGAGGGGAGGTAACAGACAGAGGGACAAACAAAGGAGAGGAGGTAACAGACAGATGGACAAACAAAGGAGAGGAGGTAACAGACAGAGGGACAAACAAAGGAGAGGAGGTAACAGACAGAGGGACAAACAAAGGAGAGGAGGTAACAGACAGATGGACAAACAAAGGAGAGGAGGTAACAGACAGATGGACAAACAAAGGAGAGGAGGTAACAGACAGAGGGACAAACAAAGGAGAGGAGGTAACAGACAGAGGGACAAACAAAGGAGAGGAGGTAACAGACAGAGGGACAAACAAAGGAGAGGAGGTAACAGACAGAGGGACAAACAAAGGAGAGGAGGTAACAGACAGATGGACAAACAAAGGAGAGGAGGTAACAGACAGAGGGACAAACAAAGGGAGGAGGGAGGAGGGACAAACAAAGGAAGGGACAAACAGACAGAGGGACAAACAAAGGAGAGGAGGTAACAGACAGAGGGACAAACAAAGGAGAGGAGGTAACAGACAGAGGGACAAACAAAGGAGAGGAGGTAACAGACAGAGGGACAAACAAAGGAGAGGAGGTAACAGACAGAGGGACAAACAAAGGAGGGGAGGTAAGGGACAGACAGGAGGGGAGGACAAACAAAGGAGAGGAGGAGACAGATGGACAAACAAAGGAGAGGAGGTAACAGACAGAGGGACAAACAAAGGAGGAGGTAACAGACAGATGGACAAACAAAGGAGAGGAGGTAACAGACAGAGGGACAAACAAAGGAGAGGAGGTAACAGACAGAGGGACAAACAAAGGAGAGGAGGTAACAGACAGAGGGACAAACAAAGGAAAGGAGAGGAGGTAACAGACAGAGGGACAAACAAAGGAGAGGAGGTAACAGACAGAGGGACAAACAAAGGAGAGGAGGTAACAGACAGAGGGACAAACAAAGGAGAGGAGGTAACAGACAGAGGGACAAACAAAGGAGAGGAGGTAACAGACAGAGGGACAAACAAAGGAGAGGAGGTAACAGACAGAGGGACAAACAAAGGAGAGGAGGTAACAGACAGAGGGACAAACAAAGGAGAGGAGGTAACAGGAGGACAAACAGTAACAGACAGATGGACAAACAAAGGAGAGGAGGTAACAGACAGAGGGACAAAGAGGGGAGGACAAACAAAGGAGAGGAGGTAACAGACAGATGGACAAACAAAGGAGAGGAGGTAACAGACAGATGGACAAACAAAGGAGAGGAGGTAACAGACAGAGGGACAAACAAAGGAGAGGAGGTAACAGACAGAGGGACAAACAAAGGAGAGGAGGTAACAGACAGAGGGACAAACAAAGGAGAGGAGGTAACAGACAGAGGGACAAACAAAGGAGAGGAGGTAACAGACAGAGGGACAAACAAAGGAGAGGAGGTAACAGACAGAGGGACAAACAAAGGAGAGGAGGTAACAGACAGAGGGACAAACAAAGGAGAGGAGGTAACAGACAGAGGGACAAACAAAGGAGAGGAGGTAACAGACAGAGGGACAAACAAAGGAGAGGAGGTAACAGACAGAGGGACAAACAAAGGAGAGGAGGTAACAGACAGAGGGACAAACAAAGGAGAGGAGGTAACAGACAGAGGGACAAACAAAGGAGAGGAGGTAACAGACAGAGGGACAAACAAAGGAGAGGAGGTAACAGACAGAGGGACAAACAAAGGAGAGGAGGTAACAGACAGAGGGACAGAGGAGGGACAAACAAAGGAGAGGAGGTAACAGACAGAGGGACAAACAAAGGAGAGGAGGTAACAGACAGAGGGACAAACAAAGGAGAGGAGGTAACAGACAGAGGGACAAACAAAGGAGAGGAGGTAACAGACAGAGGGACAAACAAAGGAGAGGAGGTAACAGACAGAGGGACAAACAAAGGAGAGGAGGTAACAGACAGAGGGACAAACAAAGGAGAGGAGGTAACAGACAGAGGGACAAACAAAGGAGGGGAGGTAACAGACAGAGGGACAAACAAAGGAGAGGAGGTAACAGACAGAGGGACAAACAAAGGAGGGGAGGTAACAGACAGAGGGACAAACAAAGGAGAGGAAACAGAGGGACAAAAGGGGATGGACAAACAAAGGAGAGGAGGTAACAGACAGAGGGACAAACAAAGGAGAGGAGGTAACAGACAGAGGGACAAACAAAGGAGAGGAGGTAACAGACAGAGGGACAAACAAAGGAGAGGAGGTAACAGACAGAGGGACAAACAAAGGAGAGGAGGTAACAGACAGAGGGACAAACAAAGGAGAGGAGGTAACAGACAGAGGGACAAACAAAGGAGAGGAGGTAACAGACAGAGGGACAAACAAAGGAGAGGAGGTAACAGACAGAGGGACAAACAAAGGAGAGGAGGTAACAGACAGAGGGACAAACAAAGGAGAGGAGGTAACAGACAGAGGGACAAACAAAGGAGAGGAGGTAACAGACAGATGGACAAACAAAGGAGAGGAGGTAACAGACAGATGGACAAACAAAGGAGGAGGTAACAGACAGAGGACAAACAAAGGAGAGGAGGTAAACAGACAGAGGGACAAACAAAGGAGAGGAGGTAACAGACAGAGGGACAAACAAAGGAGAGGAGGTAACAGACAGAGGGACAAACAAAGGAGAGGAGGTAACAGACAGGGACAAACAAAGGAGAGGAGGTAACAGACAGAGGGACAAACAAAGGAGGGGAGGTAACAGACAGAGGGACAAACAAAGGAGAGGAGGTAACAGACAGATGGACAAACAACAGGAGGGACAAACAAAGGAGGAGGTAACAGACAGAGGGACAAACAAAGGAGAGGAGGTAACAGACAGAGGGACAAACAAAGGAGAGGAGGTAACAGACAGATGGACAAACAAAGGAGAGGAGGTAACAGACAGAGGGACAAACAAAGGAGAGGAGGTAACAGACAGAGGGACAAACAAAGGAGAGGAGGTAACAGACAGAGGGACAAACAAACAGACAGAGGACAAACAAAGGAGAGGAGGTAACAGACAGAGGGACAAACAAAGGAGAGGAGGTAACAGACAGAGGGACAAACAAAGGAGAGGAGGTAACAGACAGAGGGACAAACAAAGGAGAGGAGGTAACAGACAGAGGGACAAACAAAGGAGAGGAGGTAACAGACAGAGGGACAAACAAAGGAGGGGAGGTAACAGACAGAGACAGAGGGACAAACAAAGGAGAGGAGGTAACAGACAGAGGGACAAACAAAGGAGGGGAGGTAACAGACAGAGGGACAAACAAAGGAGAGGAGGTAACAGACAGAGGGACAAACAAAGGAGAGGAGGTAACAGACAGATGGACAAACAAAGGAGAGGAGGTAACAGACAGAGGGACAAACAAAGGAGAGGAGGTAACAGACAGAGGGACAAACAAAGGAGAGGAGGTAACAGACAGATGGACAAACAAAGGAGAGGAGGTAACAGACAGAGGGACAAACAAAGGAGAGGAGGTAACAGACAGAGGGACAAACAAAGGAGAGGAGGTAACAGACAGAGGGACAAACAAAGGAGAGGAGGTAACAGACAGAGGGACAAACAAAGGAGAGGAGGTAACAGACAGAGGGACAAACAAAGGAGAGGAGGTAACAGACAGAGGGACAAACAAAGGAGAGGAGGTAACAGACAGAGGGACAAACAAAGGAGAGGAGGTAACAGACAGATGGACAAACAAAGGAGGGGAGGTAACAGACAGAGGGACAAACAAAGGAGAGGAGGTAACAGACAGAGGGACAAACAAAGGAGAGGAGGTAACAGACAGAGGGACAAACAAAGGAGAGGAGGTAACAGACAGAGGGACAAACAAAGGAGAGGGGAGGTAACAGACAGGACAAACAAAGGAGAGGAGGTAACAGACAGAGGGACAAACAAAGGAGGGGAGGTAACAGACAGAGGGACAAACAAAGGAGGGGAGGTAACAGACAGAGGGACAAACAAAGGAGGGGAGGTAACAGACAGAGGGACAAACAAAGGAGGAGGAGGTAACAGACAGAGGGACAAACAAAGGAGGGGAGGTAACAGACAGATGGACAAACAAAGGAGGAGGAGGTAACAGACAGAGGACAAACAAAGGAGAGGAGGTAACAGACAGAGGGACAAACAAAGGAGAGGAGGTAACAGACAGAGGGACAAACAAAGGAGAGGAGGTAACAGACAGAGGGACAAACAAAGGAGAGGAGGTAACAGACAGAGGGACAAACAAAGGAGGGGAGGTAACAGACAGAGGGACAAACAAAGGAGAGGAGGTAACAGACAGAGGGACAAACAAAGGAGAGGAGGTAACAGACAGAGGGACAAACAAAGGAGGGGAGGTAACAGACAGAGGGACAAACAAAGGAGAGGAGGTAACAGACAGAGGGACAAACAAAGGAGAGGAGGTAACAGACAGACAAACAAAGGAGAGGAGGTAACAGGGACAAACAAAGGAGGAGAGGAGGTAACAGACAGAGGGACAAACAAAGGAGAGGAGGTAACAGACAGAGGGACAAACAAAGGAGAGGAGGTAACAGACAGAGGGACAAACAAAGGAGAGGAGGTAACAGACAGAGGGACAAACAAAGGAGAGGAGGTAACAGACAGAGGGACAAACAAAGGAGAGGAGGTAACAACAGACAGAGGGACAAACAAAGGAGAGGAGGTAACAGACAGAGGGACAAACAAAGGAGAGGAGGTAACAGACAGAGGGACAAACAAAGGAGAGGAGGTAACAGACAGAGGGACAAACAAAGGAGAGGAGGTAACAGACAGAGGGACAAACAAAGGAGAGGGAGGTAACAGACAGAGGGACAAACAAAGGAGAGGAGGTAACAGACAGAGGGACAAACAAAGGAGAGGAGGTAACAGACAGAGGGACAAACAAAGGAGAGGAGGTAACAGACAGATGGACAAACAAAGGAGTGGAGGTAACAGACAGAGGGACAAACAAAGGAGAGGAGGTAACAGACAGAGGGACAAACAAAGGAGAGGAGGTAACAGACAGAGGGACAAACAAAGGAGAGGAGGTAACAGACAGAGGGACAAACAAAGGAGAGGAGGTAACAGACAGAGGGACAAACAAAGGAGAGGAGGTAACAGACAGAGGGACAAACAAAGGAGAGGAGGTAACAGACAGATGGACAAACAAAGGAGAGGAGGTAACAGACAGAGGGACAAACAAAGGAGAGGAGGTAACAGACAGAGGGACAAACAAAGGAGAGGAGGTAACAGACAGAGGGACAAACAAAGGAGAGGAGGTAACAGACAGAGGGACAAACAAAGGAGAGGAGGTAACAGACAGAGGGACAAACAAAGGAGAGGAGGTAACAGACAGAGGGACAAACAAAGGAGAGGAGGTAACAGACAGATGGACAAACAAAGGAGGGGAGGTAACAGACAGAGGGACAAACAAAGGAGAGGAGGTAACAGACAGATGGACAAACAAAGGAGAGGAGGTAACAGACAGATGGACAAACAAAGGAGTGGAGGTAACAGACAGATGGACAAACAAAGGAGTGGAGGTAACAGACAGATGGACAAACAAAGGAGAGGAGGTAACAGACAGATGGACAAACAAAGGAGAGGAGGTAACAGACAGATGGACAAACAAAGGAGTGGAGGTAACAGACAGATGGACAAACAAAGGAGAGGAGGTAACAGACAGAGGGACAAACAAAGGAGGGGAGGTAACAGACAGATGGACAAACAAAGGAGAGGAGGTAACAGACAGATGGACAAACAAAGGAGAGGAGGTAACAGACAGAGGGACAAACAAAGGAGAGGAGGTAACAGACAGAGGGACAAACAAAGGAGAGGAGGTAACAGACAGAGGGACAAACAAAGGAGAGGAGGTAACAGACAGAGGGACAAACAAAGGAGAGGAGGTAACAGACAGAGGGACAAACAAAGGAGAGGAGGTAACAGACAGATGGACAAACAAAGGAGAGGAGGTAACAGACAGATGGACAAACAAAGGAGAGGAGGTAACAGACAGAGGGACAAACAAAGGAGTGGAGGTAACAGACAAAGGAGGAGAGGAGGTAACAGACAGAGGGACAAACAAAGGAGAGGAGGTAACAGACAGAGGGACAAACAAAGGAGGAGAGGAGGTAACAGACAGATGGACAAACAAAGGAGAGGAGGAGGAGGTAACAGACAGAGGGACAAACAAAGGAGAGGAGGTAACAGACAGAGGGACAAACAAAGGAGGGGAGGTAACAGACAGAGGGACAAACAAAGGAGAGGAGGTAACAGACAGATGGACAAACAAAGGAGAGGAGGTAACAGACAGAGGGACAAACAAAGGAGAGGAGGTAACAGACAGATGGACAAACAAAGGAGAGGAGGTAACAGACAGAGGGACAAACAAAGGAGAGGAGGTAACAGACAGAGGGACAAACAAAGGAGAGGAGGTAACAGACAGATGGACAAACAAAGGAGAGGAGGTAACAGACAGAGGGACAAACAAAGGAGGGGAGGTAACAGACAGAGGGACAAACAAAGGAGAGGAGGTAACAGACAGAGGGACAAACAAAGGAGAGGAGGTAACAGACAGAGGGACAAACAAAGGAGAGGAGGTAACAGACAGAGGGACAAACAAAGGAGGGGAGGTAACAGACAGAGGGACAAACAAAGGAGAGGAGGTAACAGACAGAGGGACAAACAAAGGAGAGGAGGTAACAGACAGAGGGACAAACAAAGGAGAGGAGGTAACAGACAGAGGGACAAACAAAGGAGAGGAGGTAACAGACAGAGGGACAAACAAAGGAGAGGAGGTAACAGACAGATGGACAAACAAAGGAGAGGAGGTAACAGACAGATGGACAAACAAAGGAGAGGAGGTAACAGACAGATGGACAAACAAAGGAGAGGAGGTAACAGACAGATGGACAAACAAAGGAGAGGAGGTAACAGACAGAGGGACAAACAAAGGAGAGGAGGTAACAGACAGAGGGACAAAGGAGAGGAGGTAACAGACAGAAGGAGGAGGAGGTAACAGACAGAGGGACAAACAAAGGAGAGGAGGTAACAGACAGATGGACAAACAAAGGAGAGGAGGTAACAGACAGAGGGACAAACAAAGGAGAGGAGGTAACAGACAGATGGACAAACAAAGGAGAGGAGGTAACAGACAGAGGGACAAACAAAGGAGAGGAGGTAACAGACAGAGGGACAAACAAAGGAGAGGAGGTAACAGACAGATGGACAAACAAAGGAGAGGAGGTAACAGACAGAGGGACAAACAAAGGAGAGGAGGTAACAGACAGAGGGACAAACAAAGGAGAGGAGGTAACAGACAGATGGACAAACAAAGGAGAGGAGGTAACAGACAGAGGGACAAACAAAGGAGAGGAGGTAACAGACAGAGGGACAAACAAAGGAGAGGAGGTAACAGACAGATGGACAAACAAAGGAGGGGAGGTAACAGACAGAGGGACAAACAAAGGAGAGGAGGTAACAGACAGAGGGACAAACAAAGGAGAGGAGGTAACAGACAGAGGGACAAACAAAGGAGGGGAGGTAACAGACAGAGGGACAAACAAAGGAGGGGAGGTAACAGACAGATGGACAAACAAAGGAGGGGAGGTAACAGACAGATGGACAAACAAAGGAGAGGAGGTAACAGACAGATGGACAAACAAAGGAGAGGAGGTAACAGACAGAGGGACAAACAAAGGAGGGGAGGTAACAGACAGAGGGACAAACAAAGGAGAGGAGGTAACAGACAGAGGGACAAACAAAGGAGAGGAGGTAACAGACAGAGGGACAAACAAAGGAGAGGAGGTAACAGACAGAGGGACAAACAAAGGAGGGGAGGTAACAGACAGAGGGACAAACAAAGGAGAGGAGGTAACAGACAGAGGGACAAACAAAGGAGAGGAGGTAACAGACAGAGGGACAAACAAAGGAGGGGAGGTAACAGACAGAGGGACAAACAAAGGAGGGGAAGACAGAGGAGAGGAGGTAACAGACAGATGGACAAACAAAGGAGAGGAGGTAACAGACAGAGGGACAAACAAAGGAGAGGAGGTAACAGACAGAGGGACAAACAAAGGAGAGGAGGTAACAGACAGAGGGACAAACAAAGGAGAGGAGGTAACAGACAGAGGGACAAACAAAGGAGGGGAGGTAACAGACAGAGGGACAAACAAAGGAGGGGAGGTAACAGACAGATGGACAAACAAAGGAGAGGAGGTAACAGACAGAGGGACAAACAAAGGAGAGGAGGTAACAGACAGAGGGACAAACAAAGGAGAGGAGGTAACAGACAGAGGGACAAACAAAGGAGAGGAGGTAACAGACAGAGGGACAAACAAAGGAGAGGAGGTAACAGACAGATGGACAAACAAAGGAGAGGAGGTAACAGACAGATGGACAAACAAAGGAGAGGAGGTAACAGACAGAGGGACAAACAAAGGAGAGGAGGTAACAGACAGAGGGACAAACAAAGGAGAGGAGGTAACAGACAGAGGGACAAACAAAGGAGACAAACAAAGGGAGGTAACAGACAGAGGGACAAACAAAGGAGAGGAGGTAACAGACAGATGGACAAACAAAGGAGGGGAGGTAACAGACAGAGGGACAAACAAAGGAGGGAGGTAACAGACAGAGGGACAAACAAAGGAGAGGAGGTAACAGACAGAGGGACAAACAAAGGAGAGGAGGTAACAGACAGAGGGACAAACAAAGGAGAGGAGGTAACAGACAGAGGGACAAACAAAGGAGAGGAGGTAACAGACAGAGGGACAAACAAAGGAGAGGAGGTAACAGACAGAGGGACAAACAAAGGAGAGGAGGTAACAGACAGAGGGACAAACAAAGGAGAGGAGGTAACAGACAGAGGGACAAACAAAGGAGAGGAGGTAACAGACAGATGGACAAACAAAGGAGAGGAGGTAAGACAGAGGGACAAACAAAGGAGGGGAGGTAACAGACAGAGGGACAAACAAAGGAGAGGAGGTAACAGACAGATGGACAAACAAAGGAGAGGAGGTAACAGACAGAGGGACAAACAAAGGAGAGGAGGTAACAGACAGAGGGACAAACAAAGGAGAGGAGGTAACAGACAGAGGGACAAACAAAGGAGTGGAGGTAACAGACAGAGGGACAAACAAAGGAGAGGAGGTAACAGACAGATGGACAAACAAAGGAGAGGAGGTAACAGACAGAGGGACAAACAAAGGAGGGGAGGTAACAGACAGATGGACAAACAAAGGAGGGGAACAGACAGATGGACAAACAAAGGAGGGGAGGTAACAGACAGAGGGACAAACAAAGGAGAGGAGGTAACAGACAGATGGACAAACAAAGGAGGGGAGGTAACAGACAGAGGGACAAACAAAGGAGAGGAGGTAACAGACAGAGGGACAAACAAAGGAGAGGAGGTAACAGACACATGGACAAACAAAGGAGAGGAGGTAACAGACAGAGGGACAAACAAAGGAGAGGAGGTAACAGACACATGGACAAACAAAGGAGGGGAGGTAACAGACAGAAGCAGGGTGTGTTTACCCGGTGAGCTGTGAGGGGGCATCACTGTGCAGGCTGATCTCAGTGAGCTCCCCTTCGGGCTGACTTCCGTCCTTGCCCACGATTGGCTTTAGTTCCACGCTCTGTGCATCGTCTATCTGAAACCATAGGAATGACGCTCTGTGCATCGTCTATCTGAAACCATAGGAATGACGCTCTGTGCATCGTCTATCTGAAACCATAGGAATGACGCTCTGTGCATCGTCTGTCTGAAACCATAGGAATGACGCTCTGTGCATCGTCTATCTGAAACCATAGGAATGACGCTCTGTGCATCGTCTATCTGAAACCATAGGAATGACGCTCTGTGCATCGTCTGTCTGAAACCATAGGAATGACGCTCTGTGCATCGTCTATCTGAAACCATAGGAATGACGCTCTGTGCATCGTCTGTCTGAAACCATAGGAATGACGCTCTGTGCATCGTCTGTCTGAAACCATAGGAATGACGCTCTGTGCATCGTCTGTCTGAAACCATAGGAATGACGCTCTGTGCATCGTCTGTCTGAAACCATAGGAATGACGCTCTGTGCATCGTCTGTCTGAAACCATAGGAATGACGCTCTGTGCATCGTCTGTCTGAAACCATAGGAATGACGCTCTGTGCATCGTCTATCTGAACCATAGGAATGACGCTCTGTGCATCGTCTGTCTGAAACCATAGGAATGACGATCTGTGCATCGTCTGTCTGAAACCATAGGAATGACGCTCTGTGCATCGTCTGTCTGAAACCATAGGAATGACGCTCTGTCTGTGCATCGTCTGTCTGAAACCATAGGAATGACGCTCTGTGCATCGTCTATCTGAAACCATAGGAATGACGCTCTGTGCATCGTCTGTCTGAAACCATAGGAATGACGCTCTGGGCATCGTCTATCTGAAACCATAGGAATGACGCTCTCTGCACCAATCAAACGAATAGAATGACGCTGTCTACTTCCTCTATCTGCAACCATAGGAATGACGCTCTCTCTCTCTCTCTCTCTCTCTCTCTCTCTCTCTCTCTCTCTCTCTCTCTCTCTCTCTCTACCTCTCTCTTCTCTTTCTGTATCACCTGTGCATGTTTCTGTTTGACCTACGCTTGTGTTGGAACAAAATACACAGGCTGAAAGAGAGGTAACCAACAAGGCTAGACAATAACAAATGTTGGCAAACTACCTACCCATGTCTTGAACAGACAGACAGACAGACAGACAGACAAGGAACTTTATATATAAAGATTATTGTTAATAATACAATACTTCAGTCTCCAGTCTGTCACTCACCTACCAACAAGGCTGGTGAAGAACGTATGTTGGCAAACTACCTACCCATGTCTACTCCAGCCTGTCACTCACCTACCAACAAGGCTGGTGAAGAACGTATGTTGGCAAACTACCTACCCATGTCTTCTCCAGCCTGTCACTCACCTACCAACAAGGCTGGTGAAGAACGTATGTTGGCAAACTACCTACCCATGTCTACTCCAGCCTGTCACTCACCTACCAACAAGGCTGGTGAAGAACGTATGTTGGCAAACTACCTACCCATGTCTACTCCAGCCTGTCACTCACCTACCAACAACTTCCTGCACACCTTTGTTTCCTGCTGAATAATAATATCATTACTGTTGGTGTGACTCAGCATTACCTCATCTCCTTTGTTTCCTGCTGAATAATAATATCATTACTGTTGGTGTGACTCAGCATTACCTCATCTCCTTCGTGAGGGTCTCTGATCAGAATCAAGCCCAGGATCTGGAAGCCCACAGTGAGCGATCCCAGGACCAAGAACACCTCTGGAATCCTCTCCAGTACCTCGGACTGTGTGAAATATCTACACCACACACACACACACACACACACACACACACACACACACACACACACACACACACACACACACACAAGTATATTATTTGCTTATTCAACACAAATTTTAATTGGGGGGCAGGGTGATCAGGTGATGAGGAGGGGGGTCAGGGTGAGGAGGGGGGGCAGACTTTGGGAACCTAGCTATCAATGTGACCATACCAGGCAGCGGGATTTCTCCCTGCACTTACCGACTTTCAACTGCCGTGGGATTCTTACATGCGTAAAGCACACAAGTCAGACTAACTTTAAGTTCCCATCCGAAGGACTCGACGTTCAGTTCGATTTTCCTGTCGAACTAGAAAGAAAGGTCGAGGCCGGAATTCGAACCCATGTCACTCACGTTGCAGTCACGCATTACATTTGGCAGGCAAACGTCTTAACCACTGTGCCACCTTTCTCCACAATAGCTGGAAGTGTTAAGCATCAAGTACAGTTAAGCAATATTTTCCAATATCATTTATTACAAAGTGAAATGGCTGTGAAAAAACACGCATGCACGTTATTTCTCTCTCTCACACACACACACACACACACACACACACACACACACACACACACACACACACACACACACACACAACGTGCACAATACTGAGACAGACAGATAAATGTATAAAAAAAACCAGCAGCAAACAAAGCAGAAACTCACGAGCTGCGTTGTGTAGTCAGGTCGGGCTGTTTGTTGTCAGGGTTAATGTAGAAGGTGATGAGCTCATTATATATGACAGCCCCGCCCCCAAAACCTGTCAATAACACCCCGCTAGCCACACCCACATTGCGAGGCAACCACTGAAATCACAACACAGCTCATTATATATGACAGCCCCGCCCCAAAAACCTGTCAATAACACCCTGCTAGCCACACCCACATTGCGAGGCAACCACTGACATCACAACACAGCTCATTATATATGACAGCCCCGCCCCCAAAACCTGTCACAACACCCCGCTAGCCACACCCACATTGCGAGGCAACCACTGACATCACAACACAGCTCATTATATATGACAGCCGGTCAATATTCACAAATCGCGCCCCACCCTACTGCAGGCAGAACCTACCCTCTCACACAGAAGGAATCAGGAACCCAAACTATCGGATAAAAAGACAAAACTTTATTACAACACAGTAAACATAGGATATATACACATGTACATACATAAAGAATATATCAAAAAAACTAAATATGATTATAATAAGATGATTAATTAATAATATATGAAAACAATGTGAAAGCTTACAAGGATAAACTCGACTTTGCTGAACTGAATGATTACACAAAGCACACTGATTGAATTGATAACTGTTGACACACAGGAAGACCACGTTGAAAACGACGACAATTGAAGACGATGACAGTTGAAGATGATGACTGTTGAAGACGATGACAGTTGAAGATTAGGACAGTTGACGCGATGGTAGAAGGTAGAAGGCGGGAGGAAGAAAGTAGAAGGCTGAATGTTGAAGGAAGAATGTAGAAAGGTAGAATTTCCGCCCGTGCCCCCCCCTACTCTGAAGCAGAAGACCAGTAGACGTGAAGGGGGCAGAACGGAAACGTTGACTCGCCTCCCCTGCCCTCTCCCTGCAGCAGTTGAACGTAGAACTGGAGAGGGACAGAAGAGGAAATCTTGAGTACCACAAACGTTGGGAGGTACACCAGAAGAGGGACAGACAGAAGAGGAAATCTTGACCTCCCCTGCCTTTCCCTGTACCACAAACGTTGGGAGGTACACCAGAAGAGGGACAGACAGAAGAGGAAATCTTGACCTCCCCTGCCTTTCCCTGTACCACAAACGTTGGGAGGCACACCAGAAGAGGGACAGGCAGAAGAGGAAATCTTGACCTCCCCTGCCTTTCCCTGTACCACAAACGTTGGGAGGCACACCAGAAGAGGGACAGGCAGAAGAGGAAATCTTGACCTCCCCTGCCTTTCCCTGTACCACAAACGTTGGGAGGTACACCAGAAGAGGGACAGGCAGAAGAGCAGGAGAACGACGACTCCCACCAGCTCATATTGGAAAGGTAGAGCAGTAACGGAGGAGGGACTGGCAGGAAAGCAAGGCGACGTTGATTCACGCTGCTCTCCCACAGGATAGAAGAGAAGACTTCTTCACAGGCGATGATCCCAGCAGCTGATCAAGGGAGCTATGAAGACTGGATCCCAGATGCAGGTCACTCACTGACGACGAAGTCAGCACCTCTTGCCCAGAAGAGACAAAAGAAAACAGGCATGGAAGAACTTCTTCCCCTGGTGAATGATAATTCTAGTCAAACACTGACCAACGACAACTTAACCGTTGCTTAACAAAAACAGGTTGATCCATACTATTATATAGGGTCCACATTCATTCCCTTTTGATGGTTTTTAACAAAAACAGGTTGATCCATACTATTATATAGGGTCCACATTCATTCCCTTTTGATGATTTTTAACAAAAACAGGTTGATCCATACTATTATATAGGGTCCACATTCATTCCCTTTTGATGGTTTTTAACAAAAACAGGTTGATCCATACTATTATATAGGGTCCACATTCATTCCCTTTTGATGGTTTTTAACAAAAACAGGTTGATCCATACTATTATATAGGGTCTACATTCATTCCCTTTTGATGATTTTTAACAAAAACAGGTTGATCCATACTATTATATAGGGTCCACATTCATTCCCTTTTGATGGTTTTTAACAAAAACAGGTTGATCCATACTATTATATAGGGTCTACATTCATTCCCTTTTGATGATTTTTAACAAAAACAGGTTGATCCATACTATTATATAGGGTCTACATTCATTCCCTTTTGATGATTTTTAACAAAAACAGGTTGATCCATACTATTATATAGGGTCTACATTCATTCCCTTTTGATGATTTTTAGCAAAAACAGGTTGATCCATACTATTATATAGGGTCTACATTCATTCCCTTTTGATGATTTTTAACAAAAACAGGTTGATCCATACTATTATATAGGGTCCACATTCATTCCCTTTTGGTGTTTTTTTAATGCATGGTTAAGAAGGACGACGGGAATAAATAATAAATAGTAATTTAAGTACTGAAAATATACGATTTTCCCGTAATTTTATAGTGAAAGTCGTCAATCCAGTGAAAGTGATTACTGAAAATTCGTACATCGCGAAATCGTAATTTCCGCAAAAGCCCAATTTTAGGAAACAGTATGCAAATGCCGCTCGGTTCACTTTGTTGACTTCAACTGTAGTAAGGATAGGGTCCACATGTATTCCCGTCCTCCTTCATATCTGTGTGTTTAAAAACTAAAGGACGGGAATAAATGTGGACCCTACATAACAGTCGAAGTCAACAAGCTGAACAAAACGGTATTTCTGTACTGGTTCCTAAATTGGTATACCATTCCTGGTCGGTCCGTCAACATACCGTTTTGGGTCTCCAATACCGTTCGACGGGCATCATTGTTAATAAAGCCGACAGGCCCGCCCCAAAAATCTGTCAATAACACCCCGCTAGCCACGCCCACATTGCGAGGCAACCACTGAAATATGGCGCTAATTTGGCGTCATGACTGCAAGTGGCGTCAAGTGCTGGCGACATGCTGCAGCAGCTACAGTGGCCATCTCTGACAGAACTTGTGACGCCGCCGCGCCTCCAGGCTGTCCATGTTCTGTCAGATCCAGAACGGACTAGCCTGCGTGGACTGTAGCGCTTTGAAGCCCATGCCCCCCACCAACAGGAGACGCAGCCACAACCAACAGTTTCAACGCATCGTCTCAAGGACAGACTCTTCTTCTCGTCAATCGGCCACCTTCATCAGGTTGAAGACTTTGCCGATATTGAAAAAAAAGAAAAAAGAAGGTCACGCGTAGCGCCAGGTCACCAAAGAAGTTATAAGACTACCGCAAATATTCTTATTTCCCCCCTACAATCTGCGATTGGAACAATCTGCCCGCAGAAACAATCTAGTCACCCACACTCATGAGCACCTTGACCTTGGGGGTGCTGAAACAACATGCCTAAAATCATACTTCGCCATCCCCCCACCCCCACCCCCCCCCCCCCCCGAGTGCCACCAAAACACTTATTGTAACATCTAATTATCGGATTAACTCCTTGTTTTTGTGAGAGTTTTTGTGCAAGAATACATAATGAATATCATTATAGCTCACGACTTTCTAACTTGGAGAACTATATTATTTGTGGATGAGTGGGATTTTCTTGCTACGGTGAAGTGGTTAGTATTATTTTAGATCTGCATGCATGGCCGTCTCGCTTCTTAGTTGCGTGTTTGATTATCATCTGAAAGAGGTAAAATATCGGTATATATCCGTTATTAGGATTTGCGAGTGTGATATTGCTTTTATCCTATCTCTCGTGGCTTGCTGTTTATCACACTCGGTCTCCGACCTCGTGTGATAAACAGCAAACCACTTGAGATAGGATAAAAACAATATCACACTCGCAAATCCCAATAACTGATAATAGAACATGGAACCTATCTGAACTTATAAAATAAATACACAACCAAATTACTCTCTTCATATCCTGTCAATATCATTGTAAACAACAAACGCTTTTCTATTATCTAATATATTTATCAAATCCTATCTCATCCCGTGCTGCGCATCTTCGACTTTGAACCCCTGTATATGTCAATAATTGCCGATAAACGGCAGGTGGACATTACTGGAAGAAGAAGAGAAGAAGACGAATGAAGGGACATTACTCCCTTTGACGGCAGACAACTACTGTACTGGTGCAGCTGTTCGCGGGCTTGTTTCGCTTTCTTCAAGTTGCGGCTTCTTCTTGTTCTTTTTTTTTTTTTCGTTCAGCAGAAATTCAGCTTTTATCGTTGCTGCCCGTAATGGCGTAACCGGAGGTCCCCAAACAATAATGATGGACAGAACGTAATGGCGTAACCGGAGGTCCCCAAACAATAATGACGGACAGAACGTAATGGCGTAACCGGAGGTCCCCAAACAATGACGGACAGAACGTAATGGCGTAACCAGAGGTCCCCAAACAATAATGACGGACAGAACGTAATGGCGTAACCGGAGGTCCCCAAACAATAATGACGGACAGAACGTAATGGCGTAACCGGAGGTCCCCAAACAATAATGATGGACAGAACGTAATGGCGTAACCGGAGGTCCCCAAACAATAATGATGGGCAGAACGTAATGGCGTAACCGGAGGTCCCCAAACAATAATGATGGACAGAACGTAATGGCGTAACCGGAGGTCCCCAAACAATAATGATGGGCAGAACGTAATGGCGTAACCGGAGGTCCCCAAACAATGACGGACAGAACGTAATGGCGTAACCGGAGGTCCCCAAACAATAATGACGGACAGAACGTAATGGCGTAACCGGAGGTCCCCAAACAATAATGACGGACAGAACGTAATGGCGTAACCGGAGGTCCCCAAACAATAATGATGGACAGAACGTAATGGCGTAACCGGAGGTCCCCAAACAATAATGACGGACAGAACGTAATGGCGTAACCGGAGGTCCCCAAACAATAATGATGGACAGAACGTAATGGCGTAACCGGAGGTCCCCAAACAATAATGATGGGCAGAACGTAATGGCGTAACCGGAGGTCCCCAAACAATAATGATGGGCAGAACGTAATGGCGTAACCGGAGGTCCCCAAACAATAATGACGGACAGAACGTAATGGCGTAACCGGAGGTCCCCAAACAATAATGATGGACAGAACGTAATGGCGTAACCGGAGGTCCCCAAACAATAATGACGGACAGAACGTAATGGCGTAACCGGAGGTCCCCAAACAATAATGACGGACAGAACGTAATGGCGTAACCGGAGGTCCCCAAACAATAATGACGGACAGAGCGTAATGGTTAATAGCTCTGTTATACGCACAAGCACAGGATAGCAACAGCTGATTTTGAGTTGTTTTTATTTTATTTTTTTGTTTTACTTATACTGCCGCAGTAAAGTTTGATTTGACATTTTCTGATGCACGTTACTGGCACAGCAATCTGAACAAAGTCTTAAATTAAATATAATTACGCTAATAATAATAATAATATATACGCTACGCTATTACCTTGGAAACGATGGGCATGGGCGGACCATAAGCTAGCCCCGCCCCCAATCCCCCGACGGCTCCAAAGGTGATGATGAGAGCCTGCATGGAGTGCTGGATGGCGTAGTAACTGAGGAAGGTCGCCCCACTGGAAGAAGACAGACAGACAGACAGACAGACAGACAGACAGTGATGATGAGAGCCTGCATGGAGTGCTGGATGGCGTAGTAACTGAGGAAGGTCGCCCCACTGGAAGAAGACAGACAGACAGTGATGATGAGAGCCTGCATGGAGTGCTGGATGGCGTAGTAACTGAGGAAGGTCGCCCCACTGGAAGAAGACAGACAGACAGACAGACAGACAGACAGACAGTGATGATGAGAGCCTGCATGGAGTGCTGGATGGCGTAGTAACTGAGGAAGGTCGCCCCACTGGAAGAAGACAGACAGACAGACAGACAGACAGACAGTGATAATGAGAACCTGCATGGAGTGCTGGATGGCGTAGTAACTGAGGAAGGTCGCCCCACTGGAAGAAGACAGACAGACAGTGATAATGAGAGCCTGCATGAAGTGCTGGATGGCGTAGTGACTAAGAAGGTCGCCCCACTGGAAGAAGACAGACAGACAGTGATAATGAGAGCCTGCATGGAGTGCTGGATGGCGTAGTGACTAAGAAGGTCGCCCCACTGGAAGAAGACAGACAGACAGTGATAATGAGAGCCTGCATGGAGTGCTGGATGGCGTAGTGACTAAGAAGGTCGCCCCACTGGAAGAAAGATGACACAAACTCATGCAAAAAACAAACAAAAGCCACTGAACTGGGTCCTAAACTCACAAACACACGCGCACGCGCGCGCGCGCGCGCATACACACACACACAATAGAGCTATTCATAAATTGTTCCTGATATTGTTCTTCATATCTTTGCAAAATGCATTAATATGCAAAATTGCAAGTCAAGCTAGAAATTTGAGCACACCCATGCAGGTCACAACAACCCCTCACGTATGTACGGCCATAGCGCTGAAGATGGCCAGCCTTGTACCCAGCAGAGATATATCAATGGCCATAGAACAGGTCCCCATTCTCCACACACATGCACGTCACAGTATGCTATGTGTGACAACATGCAGGTCACAACAGCCCCTCACTATGTACGGCCATAGCGATGAAGATGGTCAGCCTTGTACCCAGCAGAGATATATCAATGGCCATAGAACAGGTCCCCATTCTCCACACACATGCACGTCACAGTATGCTATGTGTGACAACATGCAGGTCACAACAGCCCCTCACTATGTACGGCCATAGCGATGAAGATGGTCAGCCTTGTACCCAGCAGAGATATATCAATGGCCATAGAACAGGTCCCCATTCTCCAGACACATGCACGTCACAGTATGCTATGTGTGACAACATGCAAGTCACAACAGCCCCTCACGTATGTACGGCCATAGCGATGAAGATGGTCAGCCTTGTACCCAGCAGAGATATATCAATGGCCATAGAACAGGTCCCCATTCTCCACACACATGCACGTCACAGTATGCTATGTGTGACAACATGCAAGTCACAACAGCCCCTCACGTATGTACGGCCATAGCGATGAAGATGGTCAGCCTTGTACCCAGCAGAGATATATCAATGGCCATAGAACAGGTCCCCATTCTCCACACACATGCACGTCACAGTATGCTATGTGTGACAACATGCAAGTCACAACAGCCCCTCACCTATGTACGGCCATAGCGATGAAGATGGTCAGCCTTGTACCCAGCAGAGATATATCAATGGCCATAGAACAGGTCCCCATTCTCCACACACATGCACGTCACAGTATGCTATGTGTGACAACATGCAAGTCACAACAGCCCCTCACCTATGTATGGCCATAGCGATGAAGATGGTCAGCCTTGTACCCAGGGTGCTGGCCAGGTACCCAGAGGCCACAATGGCCAAGGAAAAGGCCACGAAGAAAGCGGAGAAGACCCACTGTGGGTCCACCACCACTGACCACTCCCCACCCACCCCCTCCTTCCCCCGGAAGTAGGAGGAGAGGTAGGCTGCTAGGTTTCCTAGGAAAAATGTTCATTATCATCATCATCATCATCACCAATACCAATTATTATCACCACACCACCATTATCATCATCATCATTGCCACCATCACCATATTCACCGTCATCATTTTCCTCCACTAGCCATCACTTATCGTTATCATCAGTCACATCGATGTGATGACAATGACAATGTTAAACATCATCAGGATAGCCATCACTTATCGTTATCATCAGTCACATCGATGTGATGACAATGACAATGTTAAACATCATCAGGATGGTCATCACTTATCGTTATCATCAGTCACATCGATGTGATGACAATGACAATGACAATGTTAAACATCATCAGGATAGCCATCACTTATCGTTATCATCAGTCACATTGATGTGATGACAATGACAATGTTAAACATCATCAGGATGGTCATCACTTATCGTTATCATCGGTCACATCCATGTGATGACAATGCCAATGACAATGTTAAACATCATCAGGATGGTCATCACTTATCGTTATCATCAGTCACATCGATGTGATGACAATGATAATGTTAAACATCATCAGGATATCATAGCCATCACTTATCGTTATCATCAGTCACATCGATGTGATGACAATGACAATGTTAAACATCATCAGGATGGTCATCACTTATCGTTATCATCAGTCACATCGATGTGATGACAATGACAATGTTAAACATCATCAGGATGGTCATCACTTATCGTTATCATCAGTCACATCGATGTGATGACAATGACAATGTTAAACATCATCAGGATGGTCATCACTTATCGTTATCATCAGTCACATCGATGTGATGACAATGACAATGTTAAACATCATCAGGATGGTCATCACTTATCGTTATCATCAGTCACATCCATGTGATGACAATGACAATGTTAAACATCATCAGGATGATCATGACTTATCGTTATCATCGGTCACATCCATGTGATGACAATGACAATGACAATGTTAAACATCATCAGGATAGCCATCACTTATCGTTATCATCAGTCACATCCATGTGATGACAATGACAATGACAATGTTAAACATCATCAGGATGGCCATCACTTATCGTTATCATCAGTCACATCCATGTGATGACAATGACAATGTTAAACATCATCAGGATGGTCATCACTTATCGTTATCATCAGTCACATCCATGTGATGACAATGACAATGACAATGTTAAACATCATCAGGATGGTCATCAGAGGCGTCTTGTGGCACGCGGGAAGAGCAGAGGACTCATCACTAAATATTGGGAAGTCAGTGATATTTTTCTGATATTATTATTATTTTGTTGTTGTCTGGGTGAGTATTTGCTTATATCGTCCGCCATTTTGGAAAAATGCGAAAGCAAGTGCCATGGGTCTGTACATCGATTTCTCGGCAAAATGTAGATTTACACCCTCCCGCTCAATTTATCGGTTCTTTGCATGTAGATTGAACAGTTTAATCTCAATATTGTTTTTAATAGGTATTGTTACGGTTGTGGTGAGTGGGTCTTCTTTCACGGGGGACTTCTTTATCGTGACACCGGATGTTGGTGGCTGTCAACAAAAGAAGAAGATAATGTTTGTCAAGTGATTAGGCCTAGTCGCACAACTATCTACACCACGCTGGAATAAAAGAAGAAGAAGTTACAGTCCAATGATTAGGCCTAGTCGCACAACACCACGCTTGCTGTCTCATTCCCCTCTTAACTGTAAGTTTTATTTTATTCAGCTTCATATTCTTTAAAAAAATCTATGCTGATTCAAGATAACAAAAAGCGCTTTTTAGGAACATACCTGTTTATAAAGAGCACAAAAGTACCTTCATTTTGACACCAAACATGTAGTTTACATGTGTAGTGAGCTCACAAGAGCCTATGACATATTGGGCTTTTTTTCAGGGCAATTTTGTTCTTGTTTTATGCACTATTATGATTTATTTTCTTTATTTAGTTAGTTCAGTCTATTTTTTAATATCTCCAGAGCTTTCATCTTTAAGAACTCTACGTCAAACAAACAAACACATAAAAACAAACAAACAAACAAACGTACTTTGCAAAACGTTTTCTTTTCATAAAAAAAGACATGGTTATTATTATGTCAGTACTATATTTTCTGTGATGATATTTAGCACAACGAGAATTGTTCTGTTCTTTTTCACGTGTAAACTCCATCAGGAGAAGGGAGAAGATGGAAGAGGTTGGCGAGGGGCCACACAACCACCCCTCTCACTGTTCCAGCACCCACCCACTCCTTCACCCGGGGGGAGGGGGGGGGGAGGAAGGGAGAAGATGGAAGAGGTTGGCGAGGGGCCGCACAATCCCCATGTGTTCAAGACTGAAGGCACAACCAGCGGGGGGTGGGGGGGACAGCCAGCAAGACGTGAGTTACAGTAGTCAAGGCGAGACAGAACAAAAGCACAGACTAGAGTCTTCAGGGCGTCTTGAGAGAGGAAACGGTGGATTTAACTAATTCTTCGAAATCCTAAATAGCAAGACTTGGAAACATTCAGTTTGAAAGAAAGGGTTTGATCCAAAGTATAACCTAAATTGCGGACAGATGTTGATAGCTTGATCTCAGAGGTTTAAGAGAGGTTTGACAACTGCAGATTTGAAATGAGATGGAAAGCGGCCAGAACCACGGAGAATCATTGATGATGAATGTAATTTGCATTACAGACAACAGACCCGATTGCAATATTCTCTGAGCTTCGCTCGAGAATAACAAGCACCAAAAGCAACAAGACAAACATAAAAGTACAAGCATTAAACACTTAATGAAAATAACATTAAACCAACTGTTTCGGCAATATCAAAGTTATGAGAAACATTTTGTGTGATACATTAGCTGAAAACTCCGCATGTTGGTTCATACACACATGCCACCACTGAATTTACTACTTGTATATTAAGGAACAAGTGGTGTAAAAAAAACCACACACATAAAATTATGCAGAAAGAGAGAGAAAGAGAGAAGCAGAGAGAGAGAGAGAGAGAGAGAGAGAGAGAGAGAGAGAGAACTTGAAAACTTTATTTTTCAAGGATAAAGATTTTAGGCAACGCCTAGTCTTCCAATCTGTCCTTGGTACATATACGAACATAGAATACAAACATGGCAAGGCATAATATTACACATACAAATTTGAACATAAAGGTAGCACCTTGGTACATATACGAACATAGAATACAAACATGGCAAGGCATAGAATTACACATACATAATTAAACATAAAGGTACCAAAGCAGGTATTGTGATAAAGACAGGTTGAAATACGAATTTATAGAATTACATATGCGCATGTATAGTTGTTAATACTTGTGCGGGCATACATGCGTGTAACCATACACGCACACACCTGCACGTGCGAGAGAGAGAGAGAGAGAGAGAGAGAGAGAGAGAGAGAGAGAGAGAGAGAGAGAGAGAGAGAGAGAGAGAGAGAGAGAGAGACAGACAGACAGACAGACAGACAGAGAGACAGAGAGAGAGATAATGATAATGATAATGAACCTTTATTTTACAACGGTAGAAGTATTAACATAGAGTAGCCATTTTTGTCCGTCACCGAAGGTGAACGGACTTTGCGATGGGCTGGTTTGTTGTTGTTTTTTTTTTTGTTTTTTTTCCCCCCTGTCTGTCCCAAGGATATCTCCCGAACCGCTTGACCGAATCGCGTCAAATTTTGTGTGAAGGTGAGCCTCCTTAATAGGAAGAGATCGGCGCAAACCATTTTGCCGTCGTGACCTTGACGTACGACCTTGAAAACTATCTATTTTTAGCCATATCTCGGGCACCGATCGACATAGGATGTTGAAACTTGGTATGAAGGTGGTTTGGCTTATGCCCGTTCTGATGATGGCATACCGATCAAGGTAAAGGTCAAGGTCAAAAAGATCGCTGGAGCCTGAAAATCGGAGGGTCATTTTTTTCTCCTTCTGTCTGTCCCAAGGATATCTTTCGAACGGGTTGACCGAATCACATCAATTTTTGTGTGCTGGTGTGTCACTATGAGAGGAAGGCATCCGCGCAAACCATTTTGCCGTCGTGACCTTGACCTTGACGTACGACCTTGAAAACCGAAAATCTTTCAGGGGCCATAACTCCCACACCGTTAGTGTTAGAGTCTTCAAATTTGGCATGCAGGTACTTTGGCGTATGCCCGTTCTGATGGTGGCATACTGATCAAGGTCAAGGTCACGGTCCGGGAGATCGTAGGCCTTGAAAGTGGTAGGGGTCTACAAATTGGGTTTTCAGCCATATTTTCCACATTTGTACTTAACAGAAGCGCTTCATATTGTGTCTGGCACTGTATACCCTAGAGTAGAAAACATCCGAGCATACATTATCGCCATGCTGACCTTGACCTTGATGTGTGACCTTGAAAACCGAAATTTCCTTTGCGCTATATATTATTGTCCTAGCTGTATCTCGTGAACTACAAGACATAAGCTCTTCAAATGTTGTGTCAGGATGTGGATGAATGAAAATGTGTTTAACGTCCTCCAGAGAGAGAGAGAAAGAGGGGGGGGGGGAGAGAGAGAGACAGACAGACAGACAGACAAAGACACACACAAAGAAAGACAGACAGACAGAGAGACATAGACAGAGAGCAAAGAGGACAACTGCTGTTCCAGTTGGATGAATAAAAATTTGTTTAACGTCCTCCGCCCCGGAGCAGGCACAGAGGCAGACAGAGAGAGAGAGAGAGAGAGAGAGAGAGAGAGAGAGAGAGAGAGAGAGAGAGAGAGAGAGAGAGAGAGAGAGAGAGAGAGAGAGAGAGAGAGACAGAGACAGAGAGACAGACAGAGAGAGAGAGACAGAGAGACAGAGAGAGAGAGAGAGACAGACAGAGAGAGAGACACATAGGCATACAGATACATGAGACACATAGAGAGAGATAGACAAAGACAGAGAGAGAGAAAGACAGACAGAGAGAGAGAGAGAGAGAGAGAGAGAGAGAGAGAGAGAGAGAGAGAGAGAGAGAGAGAGAGAGCGAGACATAGGCCCTACAGACAAAGGCAGAGAGAGAGAGGGGGGGGGGGGGGACAGAGACAGAAAGCGAGAGAGAGAGACACAGACAGACAAACATACACATAGAGCCCACCCACAGGGAGGCGACAGAAGATCAAAGCAACCGTAAGACACTCGGCCATTACTGCACGGGGAACGGAAACGCTCTCCGATTCTCTTGGAAGTCTCTCTCTCTCTCTCTCTCTCTCTCCTCTCTCTCTCTCTCTCTCTCTCTCTCTCTCTCTCTCTCTCTTGTATTAATCTTTGTACGTAAAAAAACAAACAACTCTTTTTATTAACATCCTTGGGACAAACAGAAAAGAACAACAAACAAACAAACAAACAAGGGCGTCGCTGAGCGGCAGACATGTCCGTCACCAGCAATGCCACGCACTTGCGACACGCTGTAGCATAATTGTCCGTCACCGTAGGTGATGGGACTTTGCAGTGGTCTGGTTTGTATTTTTGTTTTTGTCCGTCACCATAGGTGATCGGACTTTGTGGTCGTCTGGTTTGTATTTGTCCGTCAAAATAGGTGATCGGACTTTGCATGGGCTGGGTTTTTTTTTGGGTTTTTGTTTGTTTGTTTGTTTGTTTTTCTGTCTGTCCCAAGGATATCTCCCGAACCGCTTGACCGAATCGCGTCAAATTTTGTCTGCTGGTGTGTCACCATGAGAGGAAGGCATCCGCCCAAAATGTTTCGCCGTCGTGACCTTGACCTTGGCTTACGACCTTGAAAACCGAAAATCTTTAAGGGGCCATAACTCCCACACCGTTGGTGTTAGAGTCTTCAAATTTGGCATGTAGGTACTTTGGCTTATGCCCGTTCTGATGGTGGCATACCGATCAAGGTCCCGGTCCGGGATAGACAAAGACACGCACGAGCACGAGCTATGAACAAGTTGATAGAACGAATAATGTCAGGGGGCTTAGAGTTGGTGGGTTATAGGTGTATAAGCCAGTCTCCTTATCTCCGACACTAAACACAGACAACTGGTCGCCACACACACTGCCTCGAGGCTGGCTGTAGACGTCCACTATAGGTCAGCAACAAAGCAGACGGCGGAGGAGCCACTTATCCTCGAGGTGTCAAGAGGTGTGAAGTGGATTACAGTTTCTCAGCTTGACAGAATGGCAGGTGAGGCTTACACCCACGCTAACACACTATGAGATGGGTTGGAACTCTTATATACCAAACCACACAAAAATACATATAAAATCACACAATTCACTGATGGAATACATTTTTTCACCAACAGTTCCAGCACAACATTAGGATTCTTCAGTATACATTTTCGACACAAAATCACCGCACAATACTGAAATAATTGACTTAAGCGTGGAGACAACAACAAACACGACCGCACTGGACGGTGGTCAAAGAGAGAGACAGACAGACAGACAGTCAAAGAAACACCAACCTACCAAAATACCAAGGCACACCAATAGGAATGTAGATGCAGATGCCTCCTAAGACCACGGTGTATTTTCTGTACTTTTGCCACAAACGCAGCGCCATAGCCAGCCCTGCGTTCGGCCTATTGCCATCTCTCCTCTCCTCGTCTCCCTCCTTTCTCTTCTCATCGCTGCTCTTTCCATTCTCTTCCATCGTCGTCGTCATCGTTGATGGCTCTGGGTTAGAGGTGGTGGTGGTGTTTCCGTTGGAATTAGTTGATGGCTCTGGGCTAGAGGTGGTGGTGGTGTTTCCGTTGGAATTAGTTGATGGCTCTGGGCTAGAGGTGGTGGTGGTGTTTCCGTTGGAATTAGTTGATGGCTCTGGGCTAGAGGTAGTGGTGGTGTTTCCGTTGGAATTAGTTGATGGCTCTGGGCTAGAGGTAGTGGTGGTGTTTCCGTTGGAATTAGTCTCTTCTTCAATTGTCATGTTGGAAAGTTTGGACTACTGCTTAAATTTTTTTTTTTAAGTTGTATGTCTCTAACTTTTTTTGTGGCGATTATTTTTCTTTAAGTCAAAAAGCAAAATATTCCCTTAAAAATATTTGTACATTTTGACACTTTATTTCAATTGGTTTAAATGATTTTTGATTTTTTTCAAATGCACATTAAACAAATATTAAACAAACATAACGGCAACAACAAACTTAAAGCTTATACTGTGCCACTTTACTTCATAAAATTTTAGCATGGCGGCTGGTAAGCACAAAAGGATGTTTAAAACAATTAGAGAAAATAAGGATATACATTTTGAATCCTTCGTGAAACCAACATTCGGAAAAATGATAAATCAAAACTCAATTAAGGGAATTACAGGGGGTGGGGGTGGGGGGCATGATTTTCTGTCAATTTTAAAAGTGAATCGTCATTTGGATTTGACACATTTCTGAGTTTCTTAGAACATTTCCTGTCTTTTCTAAAAATAAAAATAAACATCTTTATGAGAACTTTATGAACAAATTTTCACGATTTGGAGGGGAAAGGGGTGGTTGAGTGTGCAAGAGAATGTTCAGTGTTGAATGTACCAAGAACACACATGTAAAATCAGTGGTGCAGGTCTGCAATACCTTTCATCGATGCCCGGGTGTCATTTCTTATTCATTCACATACACTAGGTAGCATTTTGTTAAAACCCATTTTGTCTGCGCCTTGCATTCACCAGTGCATTCTTTATCCACGCTGGGTAGGGTGTGTGAGTTCAGGGCACACACACACAGTGAACACACTGCATTCACCAGTGCATTCTTTATCCACGCTGGGTAGGGTGTGTGAGTTCAGGGCATACACACAGAGTGAACACACTGCATTCACCAGTGCATTCTTTATCCACGCTGGGTAGGGTGTGTGAGTTCAGGGCACAGCACAACTGCACACACACAGTGAACACACTGCATTCATCAGTAACATCTGTCCTCGCAGAAATGTTTGATTAATCATGCATAGTTAATCACATCCATGTGCACATTCTACACACACCCTGCCATTCCCTCATCTTTCATTTTCCTTTCCCATTCCCACTGTCAATATGCAAACATACGTGCGCACGCGCGCATGCACGCACTCGCACACACGCACACGCACACATAAACACTCTGGAACAACAAACTATTACAAAACACGATTTACAAATAATCAATAAAATGTTACAAGTTTCAAGTTTGCTTTTGATTATACAGGCTAGCACGTCTGTCCTCTTCTTTAACCCCCCCCCCCCCCCCTCCTCCATTTTTCAGTGCTCACACACACACTGAACTGACAAACGACCCAACAGGTTTGGGTGACTGGTTCTAATTTTGTGATGGGGAGGGGGGGGGGGGGGGGAGTCCACACATCCATCTTCAGTTGTAGGGTCACCCAACTGTGTTCCACACATCCAGCTTCAGTCGTAGGGTCACCCAACTGTGTTCCACACATCCAGCTTCAGTCGTAGGGTCACCCAACTGTGCTCCACACATCCAGCTTCAGTCGTAGGGTCACCTAACTGTGTTCCACACATCCATCTTCAGTCGTAGGGTCACCCAACTGTGTTCCACACATCCAGCTTCAGTCGTAGGGTCACCCAACTGTGTTCCACACATCCAGCTTCAGTCGTAGGGTCACCCAACTGTGTTCCACACATCCAGCTTCAGACGTAGGGTCACCCAACTGTGTTCCACACATCCATCTTCAGTCGTAGGGTCAACCAACTGTGTTCCACACATCCAGCTTCAGTAGTAGGGTCACCCAACTGTGCTCCACACATCCATCTTCAGTCGTAGGGTCAACCAACTGTGTTCCACACATCCATCTTCAGTCGTAGGGTCACCTAACTGTGTTCCACACATCCATCTTCAGTCGTAGGGTCACCCAACTGTGTTGTCTGTAAGGCATAAATCTGATCACCGTCTATATGAATCTGATGAAATCCTACTGGTTTTATTTACTAAAAACCCACATACAAATCTGATGAAATATCTCCATTTTACGTGAATCTGATCATTGCATTCAGGGTGTACATGAATAGAGTGAAGGAAACTACTGTAGTTAGATTTCAGATTCTTATAGACGAGTTGTAAATAAGTTTCATTTCTCACATACATCACAGCTGGATAGCCGTTTGATCGAAGTCGGATTTGTGGACCATGATGGACAAAGGGAGCTACAGTGGGACGACGAGAGCTGGCAAGGGGGGGGGGGGGGAGGTGATGGGAGGGAGGTGATGGGAGGGGGGGTGATGGGGAGGGGGGTGATGGGGGAGGTGATGGGGGGAGGTGATTTGTGGACCATGATGGACAAAGGGAGCTACAGTGGGACGACGAGAGCTGGCAAGGGGGGGGGGGAGGTGATGGGAGGGGGGTGATGGGAGGGGGGTGATGGGGGAGGTGATTTGTGGACCATGATGGACAAAAGGGAGCTACAGTGGGACGACGAGAGCTGGCAAGGGGGGGGGGGGGGGGTGATGGGGGGGGGGTGGGGGGAGGGGGGTGATGGGGGAGGTGATGGGGGGAGGTGATTTGTGGACCATGATGGACAAAGGGAGCTACAGTGGGACGATGAGAGCTGGCAAGGGGGGGGGGGGGGAGGTGATGGGAGGGGGGTGATGGGAGGGGGGTGATGGGGGAGGTGATGGGGGGAGGTGATTTGTGGACTATGATGGACAAAGGGAGCTACAGTGGGGCGATGAGAGCTGGCAAGGGGGGGATGGAAGGTGATGGGGGGTGATGGGGGGGGGGGTGATGGGGGGAGGTGATTTGTGGACTATGATGGACAAAGGGAGCTACAGTGGGGCGATGAGAGCTGGCAAGGGGGGGAGGTGATGGGGGGTGATTGGGGGTGATGGGGGGTGACAGGTGTGATGGGGGTGATGGGAGGTGATGGGGGGTGATGGGAGATGATGGGGGTGATGGGGGTGATGGAGGTGATGGGGGGTGACAGGGGATGATGGAGGTGATGGGGTGTGACAGGGGGTTACGGGGGGTGACGGGGGGTGACGGGGGGTGATGGGGAGTGGGGGGGGGGTGACGGAGGTGATGGGGGTTGATGGGGGGTGACAGGGGTGATGGGGGGTGACAGAGGTGATGGGGGGGTGATGGGAGGTGATGGGGGGTGATGGGGGTGATGGAGGTAATGGGGGGTGACGGAGGTGATGGGGTGACAGGGGGTGACAGGGGGGTGATGGGGTGTGACAGGGGGTGATGGAGGTGATGGGGGGTGACTGGAGGTGATGGCGAGTGACAGGGGGTGATGGGGGTGACAGGGGGTGATGGGGGGTGACGGGGGTGATGGGGGTGACAGCGGGTGATGGGGGTGATGGGGGTGACGGGGGGTGATGGGAGGGGGGTGATGGGGGTGATGGGAGGGAGGTGATGGGAGGTGACAGGGGGTGATGGGGGTGACGGGGGTGATGGGAGGGGGGTGATGGGAGGTGACGGGGGGTGATGGGGGTGACGGAGGGTGAGGGGGGAGGTGATTTGTGATGGGGAGTGATGCGGTGATGGGGGGTATGTGATGGGGTGGAGGTGGGGGTGATGGGGTGGAGGTGGGGGTGATGGGGAGTGATGCGGTGATGGGGTGGAGGTGGGGGTGATGGGGTGGAGGTGGGGGGTATGTGATGTGGTGGAGGTGGGGGTGATGGGGAGTGTTGCGGTGATGGGGTGGAGGTGGGGGTATGTGATGGGGTGGAGGTGGGGGTGATGGGGAGTGATGCGGTGATGGGGGGGGGGGGTATGTGATGGGGTGGAGGTGATGGGGAGTGATGCGGTGATGGGGGTGAGTATGTGATGGGGTGGGGGTGATGGGGTGGAGGTGGGAGTGATGGGGTGGAGGTGGGGGTGATTGTGAGTGGTGCGGTGATGGGGGGTGGGTA
>CM065705.1:561975-569475 GCA_017654935.2 Phymorhynchus buccinoides | reverse complement strand
GGACTGGTGGTTTCCACGACAGAGCTCTAGCCCTGTGTCATAAACTATCATATCTTCGGAAGCCTGATATTATAACTTTCCTCATCCTTCACTTTCTACCAAGTAAACACTGTATTGAGATCGCACTACTCGTCCACATTATTATTTCAAGCACTGATCAAAATAGTTTAATTGCATACTTAAATCAATATTATATTCACAAAAAAGTTGATCATGATAACTCCTTGACTTCAAGCTCCCAATGACACACTACCACTGTATCCGAACTATTACTTGTTTTAGCTAACGATGTCGAACGTAATCCGGGTCCTACCAATAAAACCAATCTTTGCGTTGTCCACAGCAATGTTCAAAGCCTAAAAAATAACTTACTCTTTTGGAGTCAGAATCAAAAGAATTTGATATTATTACATTATCTGAAACATGGCTTTCTGACTCCATCTCAAATAACCTGATATGTATACCCATCTTCCATCCCCTTGTCAGGTGGGACCGGCCCCATGATCCTCATGGAGGTGTCGCCATTTATGTCCGTAACTCTTTGTATTGTAAACCTCGCCCTGACCTCCATGTTGCAGAATAGAAGCAGTGTTGATAGAAACTAAACTAAATCAAAAGAGTATTTTAACCTTCACCGGATCCCCTGTTCAACTACACAGTCACGATGGGGCGGGTTTTCCACTACCCATACTCATTAAAAAGGAAAGGGACATGCATTTTAACAGTGTTTATCCCTATTCCAGATGATGCGGGTTCTCCAGGACCCATACTCGTCAAAGAGTCACCATGTGTTTATCCTTATCCAGATGCCGCGGGTGTCCCACTACCCATACTCAATGCACTGCAGTGGCATATTTCTGCTCTTTAAAGAATGGGTTGTAGGATACCCGCGCAATCAGTGACAAGCATGTTCAAATGACGCATTATATTACGTCATTTGTATTTCATACACATTAATGAAATTTAAGACACATAAAGCCATTAACGTTTTTGATAAACTCATGAAATTTCATGATGATTGCTTAAATACTTTTTGAGATATAACAGTTTTTATGTGTCTCTGGGTACTAGAATACCCAGGAAGCATGGTGAAGGTTAATTGGTTCTAATGCGCTAGTTCGCTATTGGGATCTAGTAAGTGATAACCTCAGAAAAGTAAACAGCACATCATTGCCATTCATTGTGTTAGGTGATTTTAATACAGACTATCTAAATAACCCGTCTCCACATCTTACAGGTATCATGCAATTATACGGTCTTCACCAGTTAATAAATGAGCCTACCCAAATCACTGACACTAGCTCCACTTGCTTAGATCTGATTATTACCCAAACCCCTGAACTTAATGAGTCAGCTCATGTCTTACCTGCAGCCTTCAGCGATCACAGTATTCCGTGCCTACACTTAAAACACACAGTTAAAAAGAATACTAGCTTTAAGAGAACTATCTTCAATTACAACAAACTGAACATAGAAGAATTTTGTCGATCTCTACAGCTTGTTAATTGGGAACATAATTATTTTAAACATGGAAACTGTTGGTGCTACTACTGAACTTTTCACAGACACATTCATGACTATAGCTAAAAAATGTATGCCCACTAAAGTTATAACTGTCTATCCAAATGATGTACCTTGGATGACTGATGATATTCGTTTATTAATAGAGGAACGTAAGTGCATACACGCTATAGCAAAACTAACAAATCGATGGCTTGGAGTCAAAACGGACTATCTTTAGATAGTCCATTGACATATTATTGAACTTATTACGAAAACAAATACATTGTATCAAAAAAGGACTGCTGAAATATAGAAAGCAAATCCCCCTTTTTATATTTCTGCAGTCATTGTTTGATACAAGTTACTAGTTTTTGTAATAAATCCAATAATGCGTCAATGGACTATCTAAGGATAGTCCGTTTTGACTCCAAGCCATCGAAATGATCCTGAAGATTGGCAAAACTTTAGAACATTTCGTAACTTTGTCACGACAAAAGAGAGAGAACGACAGTCTGAGTTCTATACAGATATGGATGATAAGGCATCAGATCCTCAGCATTTTGGTCAAAAGGACTGGTGGAAGCTAGTGCGATCCTTCTTTAACAAAAAAGGCATTAACAGGGAAGAAATACTTCCTTTACTTTCAAACGATACCCTGTACTATTCTAACAAAGATAAAGTCAATGTATTGAATAACGTTTTCATAGGACAAGCCACATTAGACAACGATGATGACGAATTACCACAGATACCTTTTGCTAATCACGAAATCAATGAACTAGTACTTACTGAGGACGATGTTATATCAGTTATTAAATATTTAGACAAAACTAAAGCTTCTGGTCCAGATCTTATACACAACAAGCTTCTAAGACATGCACTTTATGTTATAGTTAATCCTCTTACTCAGTTATTCAATCGTTGCCTGAATGAAGGTAAATTTCCTTCTCTATTGAAAATTGGATGAATGGAAAGATTTTACAATTAACCCTTTCAACGCCAGCCATTTTTCAGCCAAAACTTTCCATTAAGCTGGGTAGAGAAAATATTTCGTCTGCAATATTGGGGATTCCTCTGTGACATGCATAAAATAGGACCTGCCCTTACCTCCAAAAATGAAGAACATAAGGTCACTGGATAACAGACCCTCATTTGATGCCTTTCAGTGACATGGGTGTTAAATCTTGTGGTGCCAAGAGGCGACAGTGGCGATGAAAGGGTTAACATGTATCCTGGGCTGGAAAATGTACATCATTTTGGAGCTGAATATGCTAATATTATTATTGAAAATAATAAAAAAACCTATTTTGGAAGGATGTTCTAAAACATTATAAAAAGCTGTGTGTGAAATGCTGTCCATCCTCTGTACATGAATTCATGTCTGAATGTATACATTACAATATTAATATTCTAAGGGGAAGAAAGGTGGTTTATGTGCGAGAATGGTGTGATTTTGATATTTACTTTGTACAAAATTTACTAAATGATGATGGCACTTTTATGACATATAATCAGTTCTTGCTGAAATACCCAGGTATTACAACTAATTTTATATTATATGAAGGCATTCTTAATTCTATAAAAACATCCTGTCAGAAATTAAATGTGGTCCTAACCAATAGATACAAAATACTAGACCCCAAAGCATGGTCTTGCATTAACAAGGGCAATAAGTATGTGCAAACCATTTTAAATGGAAGTGATGACACTCCAACGGCAGTCATAAAATGGAATGGCCTGTTTGAGACCCTGAGCTGGAAACATATTTTTTCACATTTATATAAAACTACTACAGATGTTCAGCTCAGATGGTTTCAAGCCAGGCTATTGCACAGACTGCTCCCTACTCAGAAATACTTGTTCAATATCAAAGTTGTTAATTCCCCTGTATGCAATTTCTGTGGCGTGGATGAACATGTCTATTTCACACATGTTGTTTGATTGTACAATTGTTAATAGATTTTGGACTAGTTTTGAGAATCTGCTCAAAGAAAAATGTCAACATTGTGATTGCCTTCAAATTAACAAAGAATTGCTTTTATTTGGAGTAAAACAAAACACTATGACAGATAAGCCAATGGATTTTATTTTGCTTCTAGCCAAATTTTATATATATAAGTGCAAATTACAAAATGTCCAGCCAAGGTTACAGATCTTCATAACCATACTTAAAAACAGACTAGAATTAGAAAAATACCTGTCTTTTCTTAACTATTTCTTAACCCTCTTGCATTCGCATTTGTTACATACAAAACTTCTTCTAGTGTTCAGATTCTTTCACGCATTTTCGGGAAAAACTGTCTTTTGAAGCACACAGAGCGCCATACAGTTACTGTCGCATCACTGTAAGTGAGAAGCTTCTTCATAGTGTGTGTAGAACAAGCCAGAAGTTAGTGCGTGATAAAAATGCCATCAGACGGGGTCTCAGAGTGGGGGCAAGCTACGGGCGGTTTTGGGCGGCTTGAATACACAGAGGCAACTTCCGGCTGGGCGGTTTGGGCCGGAATAAATGCAAGAGGGTTAAGGGAATTTGAAGAGAGTTGGTTCCCTTACTCTACACTAATTTCTTAATTTAAAAAACAAAAACAACAACCCAAAAACAACAACAAATAAACAAACACAAAAAACCTTGATAGTACCTTGGTGATTATTGTCTAGTAATCGGGTGCATAGTATTCCACAGTACTTTGGTGATTAGTGTCAATTGTTGTGCAATCTGTTTTTGATTATTTAATTTCACTTGGATGGTCTTGTAATCTCTCTTCTGCTTCCAGAGGAGTGAGTTGATGTCTCTCTTGAAGGAAGATGAACTTGAAATAACTTTTGTTGTGCTAAATCATGTGTCACTCCACACAATTTACAAAGTTGAATGTTATGCATTGTTGAGTTCTGTGTGTGTGTGTGTGCGTGTGCGTGTGCGTGCGTGTGCGTGTGTGTGCATGCTTGTGCGTGCGTGCGTGCGTGCGTGCGTGCGTGCGCGCGCGCGCGCGCGCGTGTGTGTGTGTGTGTGTGTGTGTGTGTGTTTCCCCCTTCTGTATGATGTTATATTTATTCTTTGTATGATGTTATATTTATTCTTGATCCCATTTCCTCAAACGCATTTCTTTTATATGATTGATTTCACATTGTTTTGGTCAGTATTGTTGGTATCTGTTGTTGTTTTGGTTGTTGCCATTGTCACTGTTGTTTTGTAATGTTGATGTGGTTGTTGTTGTCACTGTTGTTTTGTAATGTTGATGTGGTTGTTGTTGTCACTGTTGTTTTTGTAATGTTGATGTGGTTGTTGTTGTCACTGTTGTTTTTGTAATGTTGATGTGGTTGTTGTTGTCACTGTTGTTTTGTAAGGTTGATGTGGTTATTGTCACTGTTTCTGTTTTGTAATGGAAAAAAAATAATATAAAAAACTTCTCTTTAGATAATACTTGTACTAATAAGTAATATTAAGAAAACTGCTATCGGTGATATATTATTAAGTTTGAGAAACTGATGATTTTTGGATCTTTTCTTTATATTACCTATGATGAGCTGCATTTTTGTATTTGTCCCATGTTGATTTTGCGGTGATTTCATTTGTATACATGTATGAAAGATGGGATGAAAGAGTGAGTGAAAGCAGGAATTGTGGAATGAATGAAGAAAAGGAATAACAAATTGTTGAATACAAAAAAGTAAATTGCACACATTTCCTCTATTTACAACAAAAAGACCCAAAGAACTATGCAATAATGATCGTCCTATTTCACTTCTTAGCTGTGTAGGTAAAGTACTTGACAGATGTGTGCACAAACATGTGTACACGTTCTTCAACACACACAACACAACTACCCCACTCCAATCTGGTTTCACACCAGGCGATTCTACAGTTAACCAGCTTCTAGCCATATAGAATCACCTCTGTTGTTCTCTTGATCGTGGCATAACAACGCAACCTATTTATTTCAACATATCTAAAGCGTTTGATCGAGTCTGGCACAAAGGACTTCTGTTGAAGCTGGAGGCTGCGGGTATTAGAGGGAAGTTACTCGATTTTTTCCACGATTATCTTCTTAACCGACAACAATCTGCAGTCATTAAAGGTGACAAATCTGAATCAAAAAGAATTCCGGCAGGTGTTCCCCAGGGTTCTGTCCTTGGTCCTTTATTATTTGTATTGTATATTAATGATATTATCTCTGACATTGGTTCAATAATTAAATTGTTTGATGATGACACTAGTTTATCTCTTGCTCTTAATGATCCCGTTGTCAGAGCAGAAATCCTTAATTCAGATCTTCGTAAAATTGCACAATGGGCCAAACATGGAAAATTGAATTCAATGAAAAGAAAACAGAACTTCTCAACACTACTCGTGAACACAATCTACTCATACCTCTTACATTTGGACAGCAGACTTTAGAGCCCTCAATATCTCACAAACATTTAGGAGTAGATTCTCAGGATAACTGTAGATGTGTAGGGGTGTATGTGTGTGCTTCATACAATGAAAACATCCGAACGCCAATTTAAAACCATAAATATTTCGATTTTTAATATTCTTTTTCGTATACACCCAACCACGGACTGAACTATAAAAATTTCTAGCGTGCTACAAGTATATATGTGTGTGTGCGTGTATGTGTGTGCGTGCGTGCGTGCATGCGCTTGTGTGTGAGAGAGAGGGAGAGGGACGGGGTGTAAAGTCAAGTCAAGTCAAAATCATCTTTATTGAGGTTTAAAGAATAAGCTGACAAAGCTTTTTTTCCCATCTGTGTGTGTGTGTGTGTGTGTGTGTGTACTGAGGGAGTGTACCTCTTGCCTTTCATGGACAATGTTCTTTTGGTTGTTCACTTCTTTGTCCGTCACCATAGGTGAAGGACTTTGCGGTCGGCTAGGGTTTGCATTTTTTTTTTCTTTCTTTTTTTTCGGTCACCATAGGTGAAGGACTTTGCGGTCTTTTTTTTTTCGTCTTTTTTTTCTGTCTGTCCCAAGGATATCTTCCGAACGGGTTGGTAGAATCGCTTCAAATTTAGTGTGGAGGTGTGCCACCTTAATAGGAAGAGATCCGAACATGACTTATCAAGGTCAAGGTCATGACCTTGACGTATGACCTTGAAAACCGAACATCTATTTTTAGCCATATCTCGGGCACCGATCGACATAGGATGTTGAAATTTGGTATGAAGGTGGTTTGGCTTATGCCCGTTCTGACTATTGCATACCGATTAAGGTCAAGGTCAAGGTCAAAAAGATCGCTGGAGCCTGAAAATCGGAGGGTCATTTTTTCTCCTTCAGTCTGTCCCAAGGACATATTTCGAATGGTTTGACAGAATCGCTTCTAATTTTGTGTGGTGGTGTGGTCACCATGAGAGGAAGGCATCCGCACAAACATTTTCGCCGTCGTGACCTTGACCATGGCGTACGGCCTTGAAAACCGAAAATCTTTAAGGGGCCATAACTCCCACAGCGTTGGTCTTAGAGTCTTCAAATTTGGCATGGAGGTACTTTGGCTTATGCCCGTTCTGATGCTGGCATACCGATCAAGGTCACGGTCCGGGAGATCGGTAGGCCTTGACAGAATCGCTTAACATTTTGTGTGGACATAAAGAGAGAGAGAGAGAGAGAGAGAGAGAGAGAGAGAGAGAGAGAGAGAGAGAGAGAGAGAGAGAGAGAGAGAGAGAGAGAGAGAGAGAGAGAGAGAGAGTTGCGTTGGCCTACACACACAAAAAAGACGGACAATTATGCTACGGGGTGTCACAAATGCGTGGCATTGCTGGTGACGGACATGTCTGCCGCCCTTCTTTTTTTTCTTTTTCTGTCTGTCCCAAGGATATCTTCCGAACGGGTTGGCAGAATCGCTTCAAATTTTGTGTGGAGGTGTGCCACCGTAATAGGAAGAGATCCGAACATGAATTATCAAGGTCAAGGTCATGACCTTGACGTATGACCTTAAAAACCAAAAATCTATTTTTAGCCATATCTCGGGCACCGATCGACATAGGATGTTGAAACTTGGTATGA